>BQNB010078981.1:2171-28883 GCA_026074375.1 Tanacetum coccineum
ACTTGTACAACAATCTGAATGTGGAGATTAAAAAATCATTGTAAGCTCAGATTGTTTAGATCTAATCTAGGATTATAAACATCAAAGATAAAAATTACGCAGCGGAATAATAACAATAAGAACAATGATGTTTTTCAAGGTTTTTCTTTTATTCAATCACAGCCCCAAATACTATTTGATTAGAATAGATTGGTTACTCTAACTAGTAACAGGGATTTACAATCCTTGAGGCTAAACTATAGACGTCTATACAATTTTACTCTACTATACAAACACACACGACACCTTTGTGTTTATACGACTCTCATATGATGTGCACCCCAAACTACACGACCTAATGATCTCTTTATATAATAGAGATCATCTAGGTTTACAAAGGATAAGAATAAAATATAATTAGGAAACAAATAATATCTTCCTAACTTTTATCTTTATCTTCTATATCTTTTATCTTCTTAAGGAGATCTTTTAGAATCTTCAAAATCTTCCATCTTTTGAAGAATTGCTTTGCATTTAAGTCCTTCTTGTTTAATTCTTTAATTTATTTTGTCTCATCAAATCAATAATTCCCAACAATCTTCCCCTATTTGATGATGACAAAACAAACAAAGTCGTGTAAGAACTTCATCATAAAGCCAAAGCTTCCCTTGAAGTTGAGATGTGATCATCTCCCTAAATGAAACAAAAACTTCCCCTTAATTCAGATTTCCTTTGTAACCTTGAAAATGCCACCACCCATAATAAGCTGCAAATCAATAAACCTGTAATCTTCTTCCCCTTTTTGTCATAATCTAATAAGGGTCTTCTGTAGATATACAACTTGGATCATAATAGCTACAAATCATAAACCACAACTACTAATCCATCCTTCTAATGACTCAAATTTCCCTCCATGACGCGCCTTAAGAAAAATGAATCTGAGCAGTAGAAATTTAAACTAGCAGTAGTAATAAAGATCAGCAGTAGTAACGAAAAACACTTCCCCTCAAGTGGTGCATGTAGATGGTTAAACATTTTAACAATAAGCTTCCCCTGAAACCCAAATGTTAACCATCACTTGAATCTTCAATTCTGTAGGCTCTATGTAATGATCACTGATGAAGAAAACTAAGTATAACAAACTTGATGTAGAAGTAGAACAACCCAAACTTGTGTCTTATATCTTGTAATATCCACATGATGCCAAACTTATAAATAAATCTGTAAAATATAAGTAGACCGCAATCTCTTGACAAAAATCCTTCATTTTTATGAGACACATAAACAAAGTGATAGCAAGGTGAGCAATTGAGCACCATTAGAATCAAATCACACACCTTGCATGGATAAATTTTGACAAGTCTTCGTACACGAGTTTCTAAGCACGAACAAGTTACCTCTAAACGTAGTAAGCCATTTGAGATATGATAAGAACACGTATCCGAAAAACTCTACTTCAACTTTAAATAGGGAGTTAACAAATGATACCAAAAACTGAGCGATTACTAAAGTATGTGGAATTACACGTTGTCTCCTCTGGAATTGATAAGGTTGCTTGACCTCTTCTGCACTTTTATCCTTTGAAAATCGACTTTTATGGTTAAGGTATCGCGAATATGATTTAGCACACCTAAAACTCATTTTTGAGTTTTGTATTTTTAGGGTCTGGAAGTCAGTTTGATACGGCGTATCCAAGGATTGGGTACGGGGTATTAGGGATTTCTTAGAGTAGGGACCATGCTTGATATCTTCTAGAATATTATATTTATTCAATATTTTAAATACGGCGTATTGAGTCTCTCTGGATACGACGTATTGAGCTTTATTCCTCTATGGTCTTTGGTGAGTTCAGGCACGGATACGTCGTATCTTCCTTGATGGATACGGCGTATTAGTCTTCAGAATAGTAATCTTCAAAATATCTTTATTTAAGCTCCAGAATGCGCGCCTTTTACTAATATTCACCAAGTACTCTATAATTACTGTAATTCTCAAATATAAATGATTAAGTAATAATTCTTTGCAATAACTATACAAAATAGGTTAATAACATGGGATAAATGATGCTATAAAATAGACGTTATTTGATGTCATAAGGTTGTCACCTTGAGTTGAGGGTGGAGTTTGAGCATGAAGCATACTAGCAACATATGGATTGATGAGTAAGTGAGTAAATGGGGGTTGTGTGAGTTGGGTTTGATTGACGCTTTGTGGTGGAATGGAAGCTTGTCCAACATTAGTGTCACAAGAATCACTAAGTGGAAGTGAGTGAGATTGTAGTTAAACATGGTTTGAATGAGTAGTAGGAGTGTTTAGTTGTGATGGTTCTTTGAGAGGATATTGTGGTTTGGGTATTGGTGTAGGCAAGTTAACATCAACCTTATTAGATATGTTACAATAGTTTAACTTACTTCTCCATACGGGTCTTACAGACATTTTGGCAACCCTTCAAGGTTTGGGTAATGGTTTGTGAGGGGAAGACCTTGGAGAGGACAAGTTGAATATGGTGATTATGTTGAGGATGAGGGTTTATTCATACTAGGAAGATGATATGATTATGGATGGATGGACATTGTTAAAAAACAAATCCAAGGAATGTTGGTGAGTATTAGGAAATTATAGCTGGGTCTATGTGAAAGAGGGTCAAAAAGCATAAAGAAATAGTAGAATTCGTGCATCAGGTGGCCGGTCCCCTTAAATACATGGCCGACCCCTTTAATTTTAAGGGGACCGCCCCTTTGAGCTAAGGGGGCTGCCACCTGGAAGTGTCCAAAATTTCTAGGTTTTTGTTTTCTTTTAGAAAATGGTAAAAAGGTGGACTGTTTAGTGACCATTTTGCAGCAAGTCCTAGTTTTTATGGCAACCTAGACTATAACATTTAGCAAGAAAGCATGCATAAAAAGTCCTAATTTTTTTTCAATAATAATCAAGACTAGTACCATTTATCAAGCAAGAATATATAAACAAGCATGCAAGAAGGTAAAATAAAAGTCTTTAATAGAAAGCATATTAAGCAAATAGTTTAATACTCCTAATAGTTGTAATGCTCCTAAGATTTCTTAAAAAGAGAAGTATTTCGTAAACACATTTAAATGAGACTTGTGTTTGTATTTATAACCTTAGTGTGTGCCTATATGCGACAAATGTAACACCCCCAAATTGGGTCGCAGCGGAATAAGGATATCCGGGGCGTGTCACTTCATAGATCAATAGCACAAGATATATAAGAACGACAAAAAGTCATTTAAAATGGTACATTGGATTTGATAAAAGACTTGTTACACAAAGCATACAACTTTACTTGTTTAGTGTTTGAGATTACAAAGATTGACAATACATTTCCCAAAACATATTACATCCAAATCTTTAGCGTGATAACCAAAAGTGTCACCAATGTATCCCTGGCCACCGCGTACTCTATGACCCTGAAAACATTGCTTAAACGCACCAAATAAATGTTGGTGAATTCATAGGTTAGTAAAATATAATATGCAGGACCGCAAGACTTTCCCCGTGATAAAGCAACAGATGCAAACGTCACAAAATCCGATTACGTTTTCCTAAGCTCATGACACTGAAGCTCGACAATTATATTCGCAATAATAAATATTGCTCTTCTGCCGCTCGATGTTCAACCCTAAACATCCCAAATCCGACCTGCTATAACATTCGTTCCCGGTGATAGCTAATCACCCGAACGGGGAGGTCAATCCCAAATAGATCTATTCATAACATTCGCGCTCACATAATGTAATTCACAACTACATCTATGCAATTGACAGTTCATGTTTATTGGGCTCAAATGGGTTATCGCTACTTGGCAAACACGTAATCACTATTAAAAAATTATACACTTGCGTCCAATTTATAGACATAGCATGTTTCCCCCCAAATTATAAATCATTGAGATCATAAAAATGTGGGGTATAAAACACACTCGAGTTAAAGATAATCCAAATATCCAGATAAGGTCACGTAAATGATCGATTGCAACCTAAATTAACTAGGTCGTATAAGTACCATGTATTCGATTACAGAAATTATCATATATTCCTATATAGCTCTTCATACTACTCGTTCAGGGCTAATCCTAATTAAAGAGGGTATGTTTTTAGTGACGTATGCGGATAATTATCGTTTTAGTAAAACTAGAATAACTTTCCCGTTTTAAACCCGTTTCTCGCGTTTCTTACGTCCACGTCTTCGTTTTGAGATGATGTATAAAAATATTACATTTTATATTTTATAACCTTCTGATGAACAGTACTTTACTGTTCATGACATTTTATAAATTTACTTTTATAAATTTATTTGTCATAATACCTGTAAATGCAATAACTTGTTCGTTTTAATCTTGATTTTAGCGATTCCTTCGACCACATCTTTGTAATCAAAATTATCACATTTTTAATATGTGGGGTCTGCTGATGAACAGTAATTTTTACTGTTCATAGTTTATAAAATTACTTTTATAAACTCAAATTATCGTAAACGTCGTATTTTATTCGTTTTAGCTCCGTTTTTAGTAATTCTTTCGAGCACGTTTTCATAATTGAAAGTTATATTTATTTATGAAGTTTACAAAAATTAATGTTTCTGTCATGAACAGTAACTTTTTATAAAAATTGTTTTATAAAAATATTTTTATACATTTTAAGTATATAAACTTGCGTAATTCATAACTTCTTCGTTTTTAATCAAAAAATTACGGTTCTTATTGTTTTGAAATTCTAAAAATATGTATAATCTGTTAAAAATACCAAAGTTTCTGTTTTGTATAATTTTTATAAAAGTTATTTTATAAATCCGTTTAATTAACGTATAACTCGTAATTAGCGTATCTTTTTCGTTATTAATCCGTTTTTCGAGTTTCTTATCTTTTTGGAATCGTCATGAGACGTATTATTTTTATAAAATGTCAAACCCACTATTTGGATTTCGAATCCAAACAGCCCCTTTTGTGTCTTTTATATAATTAATTATATACTTGTTTTATACATACTTTTTAACAATTTAAAATACCACAATTTCTTTATAACTCATAATATACTTATGTCATATATATTATATAGTCCAAGATCCATAATTTGTCCATTAGTCCAAGATCACAAGTTCATAACTTCACATAAAATCATAACTTTCCTTAATTAACTTTTAATCACTAGTTTATACTTAAACATTTTCCACTTAAACCAACATGTTAACATACTTAAAATCTCATTATTCCATGATATTACCAATCACATATCATATGAAAAAGTGTTAAAAATCATAATCATAAGCAAGTTATTCATTTAACATGTTTAAAACCCTAAATGGTGATTTAACTATATAGAACATATATACTTATAAAAATGAGAAAAGTAAAGACATAAAGGTTTATAGATAACCTCAAAGTGATGTATGATGATGAGAAATACAATCTAAACCCTTGTTTAGATTAAAAACCAAAGCTTGCAATAATAAAAACCCTAGATTAGGTTTGAAACCCTAATCTTACTTTCTATGCTTCAACACTTGAAAATGGTTAACCAATGCTTGGAAACATCTTAGTATATCTTAGGATGGATGTGTAATGGCTTGTATAGGTTGTAGAAAATTTGATATGGATTATGTATTAAGGGGTGTTTGAGCCGTGGCCTATAGGAGAGCCAAAGGAGAGTTTTTGATCTTTTTCACTAAGTGTTTTGCTATCTATGAGTTATCTCTCTTGAACACTTGTATATATAAGAGCTAGGATGGTCAAAAGAATGCAATAGTAGTCCAAGACATACTTCATGGTCTTAAGGAAGACTAATTTGGTCAAGGAAACATGGTATGGCTATGTTTAATTACTAGGAGATGTACAAGTCAAGTGGTGAAGAAAATGTGTGCTTCTTGTCTATGTTGTTGTTGTAGACGTGAGCTAGGGGGGAAGGGCTTCTAGAAGTCTTTTGCACTTAACTTAATATTTTGTATCATATATTAAAGTTACAACTTGTAGCTTTTATATAAAAGGTGTTTACTTGCAAGGATTTTGTGTCTTGGTTTATTTCCTAATGTACAAAGTGTAAAGTAATATTAACTTGGATAAATTTAATAAAACTTTGAGTGTTGGGTACAATCGTGGGTATTTGTTGAAGCGTAGATTAATTAACGTGGTTCCGGGTATGTCTAAACGTAC
Organism: Tanacetum coccineum; assembly: GCA_026074375.1. Lineage (NCBI taxonomy): Eukaryota > Viridiplantae > Streptophyta > Magnoliopsida > Asterales > Asteraceae > Tanacetum > Tanacetum coccineum. The sequence continues at coordinate 8,314 of BQNB010078981.1, forward strand.
TTTATCGCGAAACGTAATAAATTTACGTAACCAATAAAAATAAATGAACAATGACCATAATTATTCTCAAAATAATTATGTAATACTTGATTGATGTAAACGCTTAATTGTTTGGTGCCCGTTTACATTGAACGTAAATTTTTAGCTTACGCGATTTTACTTAATACATGAAATTACAAGCAAACGCGTACGATACTAAAAATAAATAGTAGATTTATCGACGTCGTCAATGACTTGAAAACATGGGGTGTTATAGACTTCCCCCGTTAAACGAGCCTTGTCCTCAAGGCTTAAGACGTGGCACTTGACGACGGCGCGGTCTTTGCGAAAGGTGTGGGTATTTCTTTCGGAATTGATCCTCGCGTTCCCACGTAAACTCAGGACCTCGCTTAGAGTTCCATCGAACCTTGACTAATGGGATTCGGCTTCGCTTCAACCGTTTAACTTCACGATCCACGATTTCCACTGGCTCCTCGACAAAATGAAGCTTGTCATCCACATGAAGTCCATCCAACGGAACGGCTAATGGTTCGTCGGCATGACACTTTTTCAGATTTGATACATGAAATGTATTGTGAACTCTGCTCAGCTCTTCTGGAAGCTCAAGCTTGTAAGCAATCTCTCCAACCTTTTCTAACACCTTGAAAGGTCCAACATACCTATGGTTTAACTTCCCCCATTTGCCAAAACGCATGACCCCTTTCCAAGGCGAAACTTTAAGCTTAACTTTATCCCCGACTTGGAATTCCATCGGTTTACGCTTCAGATCGGCGTAACTCTTCTGTCGATCACGAGCGGCTTGCATCCTTTGCTTGATTTGGATGATTTTCTCGGTCGTCTCTTGTATTAATTCTGGACCGAGGATTTGAGCTTCTCCAACTTCGGTCCAATATACAGGTGAACGGTACTTCCGACCATAAAGTGCTTCTAATGGTGCGGCCTTGATGCTAGCGTGATAGCTATTGTTATACGAGAACTCGACTAATGGCAAATAGTTAACCCAACCCTTTCCAAAGTCGATCGCACAAGCACGCAGCATATCCTCGAGAGTTTGAATGGTCCTCTCGCTTTGCCCGTCTGTTTGTGGATGGTACGCAGTACTCATATCCAAACTAGTACCTAAAGCATTCTGAAGTGACCTCCAGAAATTTGATGCGAACCTAGGGTCACGATCACAAATAATCGAGAGAGGTATTCCATGCCTCGTGACCACCTCCTTTAGGTACATTCTTGCAAGTTTATCCATCGGATCAGTCTCTCTCATCGGTGTGAAGATCGCAGACTTAGTGAGTCGGTCGACAATCACCCAAATGGTGTCGTAGCCTTGCGACGACTTAGGAAGCTTAGTAACAAAATCCATAGTGATGTTGTCCCACTTCCATTCAGGTATCTTGGGTTGTACCAACAATCCTGATGGTCTTTGATGTTCGGCCTTGACCTTAGCACATGTCAAACACTTGCTAACATAGGTGGCGATGTCGGCTTTCATATTAGGCCACCAATATAGCTTCTTCATATCTTGGTACATCTTGTCAGAACCCGGATGTATAGAGTACTTTGACTTGTAGGACTCGTGCATGATCACAGTCCGCAAATCGCCATAACAAGGTAACCAACTTCTGCCATTGAGGCATAGGGTTCCATCCGCACTGGGTTCCAACTTTTCCGTCCTAATTGCCTTTGGATTTTTAGCATTTTCAACCAACATTCCTCCAACGTCTTTATTCTTGAGGTTCTTCGGCTTCCGTGCTTCAATCTGAGCATTCAAGATTTATTTGGGAAGATCCAAACTAATAGTCATGACTAAGGCTCGAACTCTTAACTGTGGTTCTTGTTCTTTCCTGGTCAAAGCATCAGCAACGACATTGGCTTTCCCCGAGGGAGAACGAATATCGCAATCGTAATCACTAAGCAACTCTAACCATCGGCGTTGTCTCATGTTTAGTTCCTTCTGATCAAGAATTGTTTTGGTGGGGGGGGGGGTTGGGTGCAAGCTCTTATGATTATGTGCTCACTGTACACTTGCGTTCGTACAGATGTGCTCCAATCTTGAGAGCGAACACTACTGCTCCAAGTTCCAAATCATGAGTCGTATAGTTCTTCTCATGAATTTTTAACTGGCGTGATGCATAAGAAATTACCTTTTCTCTTTGCATCAACACAGCGCCCAAACCCTTCTTTGAAGTGTCGCAGTATGCGATGAAATTTTGGTATTTTTAAAAGATTATACATATTTTTAGGATTCCAAAACAATAAGAAACGTAATTTTTTGATTAAAAACGAAGAAGTTATGAATTACACAAGTTTATATACTTAAAATGTATAAAAATATTATTATAAAACTATTTTTATAAAAAGTTACTGTTCATGACAGAAACATTAATTTTTGTAAACCTCATAAATATATAGAACTTTCAATTACGAGAACGTGCTCGAAAGAATCGCTAAAAACGGAGCTATAACGAATAAAATACGACGTTTACGGGTTTTACGATAACTAAAACTATAAAAATAACTTTATAACTGATGTGAACAGTAAAAATTACTGTTCATCAGGGGACTAAAAATATGAAAATGTCAATTATTGATAACTCGACTTAATACGAAGACATGGACGTAAGAAACGCGAGAAACGGGTTTAAAACGGGAAAGTTATGCTAGTTTTACTAAAACGATAATTATAAACGTTTTCACTCTATAACAACGATTTCTAAATTACAAATAGACGGTGATGAAGCTATATAGAATTATATGTGGTTATCAAAGTACTATATTACTAGGGAGTTTCATAATGAGGCCTCTTCGGGGTGGCGTATCGACGAGTTGTTGGATTTACGATTTAAAGTGTTCTAGCTCCTCATACGTCACTACATGACCTCTTAAATTATGATAGCCCGAACGATAGTATGATGTAACTAACATAGACTTGTATATGATGTTAGTTAATCAAAGCGATTAGTGCTTATACGACCTATGTTAATTTAGGTTGCATTCGATCATTTACGTGACGTGCTATCTGTGATATTTGGATTATCAGTACTCGAGGTGAGTTCATAGCCCCACATTTTTACGATTTCAATGATTTATAACTTTGGGGTGGAAACATGCTTTGTTTTATAAATTGGACGCAAGTGTATATTTTATATTGATTACGTGTTTGCCTAAGTAGCGATAACCCAAGTTGAGCCCATTATCATGAACTGTCAATTGCATAGATGTAGTTGTGAATTACATTATGTGAGCGCGAATGTTATGAATAGATCTATTTGGGATTGACCTCCCCGTTCGGGTGATTAGCTATCACCGGGAACGAACGTTATAGCATGTCGGATTCGGGATGTTTAGGGTTGAACATCTAATCGGGCAGAATAGCAATATTTATTATTGCGAATATAATTGTCGAGCTTCAGTGTCATGAGCTTAGGAAAACGTAATCGGATTTTGTGATGTCTGCATCTGTTGCATTATCACAGGGAAAGTCTTGCGGTCCTGCATATTATAATTTACTAACCTATGAATTCACCAACATTTTTGTTGACGTTTTAAAGCAATGTTTTCAGGTGGTCAATAGGCACGAGGTGCCAGGGATACATTGGTGGTTTTGATTTGGATATCATGCATTAAAGATTTTGTCGCATTACATTTTGTATAACTGTTATGGGCTAGAAATCTTTGTATTTTGAACAAGTGGACAAGTGAAGCTTCGGCTTATGTAACAAATACTTTGTTAATTCCAATGTATCAGTTTTAAACGACTTTTTGGTCGTTCTATATACATCTTGTGTTATTGATCTATGAAGTAACACGCCCCGGACCCTTATTCCGCTGCGACCCAATTTGGGGGTGTTACAGATTGGTATCAAGAGCCAAGGTTATAGAGAACCAAGTCAAATGTTTTTGCTGGACTATAACCATTTTCAAACATTGCATTCATACAAAGGGGTTTTTACGGGACACACACTAGTTGTTGCATTAGTTAGTTGGACTAGATGCATTCATAATTGATATACATGGTTATAATATATTACGTTTATTACAATAAGAGCCTTATATAATATACTCATATAAGTTATTTATGCTGGTCACAGTAGTCATGTCAGCTAATTCCGTAGTTACCTATACTTCTGTTTACTCTGAGGCACGATCATGGAGTATCCCATCTGAGGATCCTTATGAGGAGGCTGCCAGACAGTTACTGGAGCAGGCACTACGTTCTCCAGAGTATGTACCTGATCCCTGAGCCTGAGCACCCTGAGGACTTAGTGCCAACTGAGGCTCTTAGTGTTACGACACCATTACTTACCACGAATCAACATCCTTTACCTTGTTAGTGGATACATGCCTCAGGACAAACATCATAATATAGTTTTCTTAATTATAAATGATGTGTTTTTTTATTCTTTGCGATAATTTATGTTTCTAGGCTTTAAATATTTAACAATAATTTATTTCTGTAGTTAATCTTATTCAGTGATTAAATTGATAGTTACACGAATATTATATTCTTGTCTTCACATTAACGTATATTCTCTATTTTATACGACCTTTTTTATCAGTCACAATTAATAAATACTTAAAATATCTTGTAGTGTATTTATCTTCATTGCTAATAATTTCATAAGATTATTCTTAAATAAATTCTACTACTTATTGAATACCCTAATTGGTTGGGTGATTCTTGGGTTACTGTTGCATAGGAATTGGATTTTGACATGTTATATTAGTTCCATGCCTGTTTATAGGTGGGAGGGGGTTTGTTTTTCAGGTGGAATAGTAACCATTCGGTAGTCTTGGCGAAAGTGACAGAACTCAGGGGTGTCCTCGGTTCGTCTGATTTAAGGCGTGAGGTTAAGTATTGGTCTCTGCTACTTGAGTTGGTGATAGAGAAATGGTTGTTTATCTGGGGTTCAAGGGAGCGATTGATTGGGGATGTGGTGAGATGTACAGTTATAGTGTTTTGTTAGTTGGTTGTCGGGTAATGGATGGTAGAGGGATTTTAGGGAGGGGTTGTTATATTGTTTGATGAAGGAGGGTTACATGTTGTCTGTATATATGGTGTGAATATTGTAAGAGATTAGTAACACGCTGGTGTTTAAGGTGATGAGGATGTTAGTGGATATTTGGGTGTAAAGTAGTGTGTGAAGGCGTATAGTTAAGTATGGAGTAGAATTGGGTGGGGGTGGTTTTTTGAATTTTGTGGTGTGGAGTGTATGAAGGTCGTAGAGAGTGGTGAAATAGCAGGAGAAGTTTGCTTTTTCTGGTCAGCGATGCCTTGAAAGCTCTGTTGGCTGTTTTGAGGAACGTCCAAGGCACCGTTAAGGTAAATTGAACATGATATGGTCTAGATTTCATTTGAACGTGACTTTGATGAAATTACTCTGGTTGTCAATAAATTGTCCATGGCCCATGCCTAATTTATGCAGTACGGGGCCTACCATTGAAGTCCACCCAATCGCTAACAGTCCTATCCATACTACTCGCAGCTAAAAAATACCTTCACACATGTTCATCCTGACAAAGATATGATCTATGGTCTTATATAAACTACCTGACATAGTGTACTATTCTCTCTAATTCCCTATCATATTGAAGCATTTTGGAGTTATAAAAGGTGGTCAGGGGCAAAAAGCTGGTGTAGGGGATCTTGTCTGTCGTTGCGCCAACTGTTAGAGTAGAATTGTTACACACTACCTCTTTAAATAAATGTCCTCACATTTTTACCGATATGGTGGATGTAGGGGTAAGGCCACTGGTGTATGAAAGCTATAGGTGATGGGACTTAATGGGCGATTGATGGAGAAATAGAAAGGAACCATACGACCCCACTCAGGATATGCAGTTCTCCACTAGTGTTCACTCTGTTTGAACATGTGCAGTGGTATAGTTGCAATAGGCTTTGGAATGTCCCCGAGTGTAAACTCTGGTTCTTATCCATCTCGAGATTGAGACCTCTTTGTAACCAAGGTGGGTAAGCTGTCTAAACAGCAGATAACCCTCTTGCTCCCTGCTGCTCTGTGGCACAGGACCTGCGAGCTTCATGATCTACCTTGAATGTACTAACAGGTCTACATGTACCTCCCCCCCCCCCCCCCCTCTACTGCCAACATCTCGAGTCTTAACGCCCTTTATCCATCTCCTAGAGCTCATCACGGCTATCTCCATAACCAGAACTGCCTGCTCCTAACCACTAGGTACAAACTCTCCTTCTTCTCTTAACTAAGTCCCTCATCATCTAATCCCTTTACTATATCTAAACCATGATCCTCATCACTAACCATGTACCATTGTTGATCTAAACCCCTGACTCTCTCTCGTCATCCACATCCGAACTCTCATCCTCCTTAGTACCCTCCTCCCCTAACTCGTCCCTCTCACTATCAGTATCTAATATGAGCTTAGATGTACCTCTATATCTCTTCCGCACCGGAAGGGTCAGAGATGATGATGATGTCTTGTAAGAGGATCTATACCTCTTACGGAAAGAAGATAGGGACAAAGCAGCTGCCTCCGCTATGCAGGCTGACATGCTCGGGGATAGGGTCGACTGGGTACGCATGGCTATTAACATGTAGGTCCTATGGTGGGAACGAAAACTCGGTTGTGGGTGTAGGGGTAGGTGAAACTTGGAGTAAGTGGATGATCTGATGATAATGGTGTGGTGGAATCCGACGAAGTAGATGAATAGGATGAATTAGTCCTAGCACTTGATGGCTTAATAGCCTCAAACTGCTCACCCATAAGGGGTAATCTAGAACCTAATGACTGCAACTCCTTTGCCTTCGAGGGAGCCTCTTCTAGGTCTGACTCGGAATTTGTATCAACTAACTGGGCCTGCCTAACTGCTACATAGGGGTCATCAGGTAAAGGAACGGGCACTCGGGAGCTCTGAGCTCTATCAACCTGGGTGATAGTCTTTGAATCAACATAAGATGGGGTAGACATGACATGTGATAACACGGTAAAGGGTGTAAGTATCTTTACAAAATATCGTTACTCAAATTACCAGCATAATTGTGCTTTACGTATATAAAATCAGCATAGCATTTATGAAATTAGGTGTTCGTAACCGTATATATATTATATATATATATGTTATAATTATATAACATATTATATAATATATCTATATACTTTAGGATATATATATCCATAATATACCCAAGAGGTAAATGAACGGCAAACAAGCACAACCCATTCATGGTTTTACACAGAATAAGCATCTCAAAGCTTCATACAATATGCTCAACTTATCCACTAAGAGCACAACCTTAATCAACATCGCTTACCAATTTAATATGACCTCACCAAGGCTTCAGGGCAATTTTGCAATACACGGACATAAACTACCATAATATGCATCCTTACTAATGTTGACTACCCGCGCATATCTACCTAGGATTCTTAAGGCATTTTATTGCGATTAACAAGGCATCATGGCAAGCACTAGGCAATCAACAACACTCTAGATCACAACACTCGTAAGCGTTCTCATATCATATCACTAAATCCAAATACGTATTACCCAATACGTACGCCCGAGGTCAACTCTATCTCAGGTGGTCTTATCATTTACACATCCCTCCCTTCCTTTAACATACTTAAGAAAACTACCCCCATTATTCATGGTCCTTTGTAAACTTAAACATAGTTGATAGTTTCTTATGCTTAATTTAGGATGATACCATGAACTTTTGTTCGCATAATTATCTTTCACATGTGTATGGTTTTTTATGAAACCCCCCTTCTAGTTTGGTTACAGTTGCATTTTTACAAAATTTTCTTTTTTATAAAAAATAGCATTCTCTATAACCTTGGCTCTGATTACCAATCTGTCACACCCCGTCAGAGGCAGAAACACGAGAATGCGACACAATAATTCACATTGCACAAGATACAAGATCATACCATACATTATTACAAAAGTTTACAATTTCGCAACCTTGGAAAAAGTCAAATAGTTGTCCTTCAATAAACTCCCAAATGTACTCATCTTTTGGTCCCAATTACTCCTCATTTACCTTTGCTAACAACACACTTGAAAATGATACTCGAAAACATCAACAATGATGTTAGTGAGCTCGTAGCTTTGACCTTAAACCCAGTTGATGTGCCAATCATTTAAACAGTGGACAATAGTGCTATATGACAATGAATATATGCATACAAACCTATGACTTAGCATCCCCGCTAATCATGTACGATGACCTAACATCCCCGCTAGTCTCCAAAACCAACATATACCAATGCTCTTAGAGCCGCAACGCGATATGTCTCTTACGCACCTAAAAGGCCTCATAGCTGGAGCACTATATTTGGGCATATGACTATAATCCTTGCATGCCAAAACACAGTACATGCAAGTAAAACCACAACCCTTGCCATGCTAAACACATTAATGCAAGTAAAATCACAACCCTTGCCATGCCAAACACACATGCAAGTAAAATCACATTCACATATAGTCACATAGCAGTAATAAGCACATAAATTATCCCAAAAACAAAAACCATCTTTCGCACAGTTCAAAAAATAAGTTAAAAAAAATCATTTGAGTATCATTTTCCTCCAACGGAAAAGCTTTAAGAAAATGAGGCTACGAGAACTCACCTCAACAGATGAATATAACCGCACAGATAACCTCTACTCAGCGAACCAAACAATCTCTACAACGCACCAACTAGCCTCTACAACGCACAACGGTACCCGGCCACAACCTAACATAAATTTTACCTTATTAACATTTGTACAAGATTATCTTATTATGTAACACCCCCAAATTGGGTCGCAGCGGAATAAGGGTCCGGGGCGTGTTACTTCAAGATCAATAGCACAAGATATATAAGAACGACACAAAAAGTCGTTTAAAATGATACATTGGATTTAATTGAAAGACTTAATACAAAAGCATATAGCTTTACTTGTCATTGGATGAGTTTATTACAAAGTTGTCAATACAGTTTCTTAAAATATGATGCACCTAATTCTTTAAGCGTGCAATCCAAAAATGTAAACCATCTGGCATCCCTTGGCATCCCGATGCCTGATTGTTATCCTGAAAACATTGCTAAAAACGTCAACAAATAATGTTGGTGAATTCATAGGTTTAATTAAAATCTATAATATGCAGGACCACATGATTGTTTCCTTGATATAGCACACACATGCAGACATCTTAAAACTAGATTACATTTACACTAAGCTCATGACATGAAGCTCGACAGTCTTGTTCGCATTAAATATTGTACTTAGCCCGCAATGATGTTTTTTTACCCGAAAAAAATCCCTAAGAAATTCGACATGTTATATCCGTTCGCTCTCGGTGATAGCGTAGTCACATACGAACGGGAGGATCGTTTCACGAATAGATATAGTATATACAACATTCGCGATACATAATGTAATTCCCAACTACATCTATGCATTTGACAGTTCCATGATAATGGGCTTATTGGGTATCGCTATCTTAGGCTAGCATGTAATCAATACTTGCGGTCCAATTTGTTAACAAACAAGCATGTTTTCCACCCCATAATATAGTAAATCAGTAAACTTGTAAAAAGCTGTAGGGGCTATGAAACTCACCTTGAGTTCAGATAAATCCAAATATCGCAGAATTAAAGCGTCACGTAAAAGATCAAATGCACCTAAATTATCACAGGTCGTATAGGACGCAGTACTTGAATATAATCTTTATAGTTGTTACATGTACTATCGTTCGGCTATTCATAATTTAAGAGGTCTTGACATGACGTTCTGAGGAGTTTAGGACACTTTAAATCGTAAATTCCAGCAAAAACTCGTCGATACCCTCCGAAGAGGGCCTCATTATGAAACTCCCTAGTAATATAGTACATTGATAACACTATCATTTCTAATTTAGTTCAATCACAAACTAATGGTTTTGGTAAAATTCAAGTTTAATAAGTAAACGTTTTATAATTATCGTTTTAGTAAAACTAGCATAACTTTTGTGTTTTAAGCCTGATTCTCGCGTTTCTTATGCTCACGTCTTCGTAGTAAGACGAGTGATCAAATAATTACATTTTCAAGTTTTTGATATTCTGCGATGAATAGTGTTTTACTGTTCACGACAGCTAGTTTAGTCGTTTTAGGTTTTAATTAGCGTAAACTCGTAATCGTAATAACTTATTCGTTTTAAGCCCGATTTTAGTGATTCCTTCGAGTACGTCTCCGTTATTAAAAGATTTATTAATCATTTACAAAGTTGAGGTTCCGCGATGATTAGCTACTTTTACTTTTCATAGTTTATAAAATTACTTTTTTAAACTTTATTATCGAAATGTCGTTAGTTTAGATTCATTATGTTTGATTTTAGCGTTTCTTATCGAGTACGATATCCGTAATTAAAAGTTATATCATATTTTGCATGTTTTAAAAACTGAAGTTGCTGTAAATGATAGTTGTTTTTATAAAATAGTTTTATAAAAGTTATTTCTCTTTTGTAAACTTGTAATATCGTATCTTTTTCGTTGTAAATCGGCTTTTTTCGAGTTTCTTTCATTTTGGAATCGTCATGAGGCGTCATTATTTTTATATTTGGCTTTTTTTTTTTAACCTACTATATGAATCACGAAATAAAACCTTTTTTATCCAAATTGTATTGATTTATTAAAAGTTTGTTTTTATTAAATTTATAAACTAATTTTTAACACTAAACATGTTTATACTTTGAAACAACATGGATATCATAATTATAGATCCTATTCATGATATATATGACCATATGACATATGAAAAGGTGTATTAATTTCTAGACTTAGTTAAAAAAACCCTTTTATACATTTTCAAAAGTCTTAAGTGGTGATTAGCCATAAATAAAATAATTACACATGAAATAATTGATAATAAAAAGTTATAAAGGGATTTAGAAGACCTTAGGATGAGTGTATGAGATGAGAAATTGAATGCCTTAAACCAGTGTTTAGCCTTACAACCCAAGCTTGCTCTTAAGAAAACCCTTGTGTCCTAATAAAACCAAAATCTTGATTTCTTGCTTAATACTTGCAAATGGTGATTCAATGGTTGGAAACATCTTAGAATGACTTATAATAGATGTGTATAGAAGGGTATAGGATTGATAATTTTGTATGGAATTGTTATAAAAGGGGTGTGTGAGCCGTGCTTATATGTGAGCAACAGGTAGTATATGTTTGATTTTTGTAAAGTGTTTTTTGTTGTAATAAGATTTCTTTTAGTAGAATACATTATATAAGGTATATGATTAGTCAAGGAGACAAGGTAAGGTTCAAGGGATGGGTCATGGTCTTAGGGATGGGTTTATGAGTCAAAGAGACAAGAATGACTATGTATGATGTGGTATAAATGAAGTATGGTGTTCATTTGACCAAAGGTGGAAGAGTTGCTGTATATATATGCTAAATTTGGAATAAACATATATATGATATATATTTTGAGTAAACCTTTATATATTGGGTTAAAGGCGGTATTTGTTGATGCGTAGAAAAAGTTTTGGTGTTCGGGAGTGCCTAAAACGCAATTTATCGCAAATGTTTACACCTTTTACGTATCCCGGATAAAATAAAATGAACAAAGTTAATAATTATCCTCAAAATAATTACTTACCCTTGTTTGATGTAACTTTTATTGTTTGATGACCCGTTTACATTGAACGCTAATTTTTTGCTTACGCGATTTGCTTAACATTTATGATGTTAGAAAATGCGTACAATACAAAAGGTACATAGTGGATTTATTGACGTCGTCAATGAATTGAAACACTGGGTGTTATATATTATACCAAGTGTGTTCACTCTTTTACGCTCACAAATCCTCATTCTTTTACAAATCCCCATCACTTTTTTCCAAAACCTTATTCCATTTAAAACCTCCTTATTCTCATTTCCAAACGTTTTTGGTATTTTTGGTTGTGATGGTATTAAGGTAAGATAACACAAATGCATTGGGTAAGTTGCGACTTCACAATACAAACTCTCCTAACCCATTCCAAAACTTCTAAAACGAAACAACTGACCAATGGTCAAGAAAATTTTGACGAGAAATAAGTAAGAAATTAACGAAAAACCAATAAACGAGTAAAACATCTTGTAATCGATATGATTATATTATATATTTTATAATATATATATATATTATATATATATTATATATATATATATATGGGTATACAATACTTAGAATAAAATAAAATAATATTTTATTATTATTTTCATCTTTTTATCGGGCTAAACGAGGTAAATGTAAAACTTTTTTGTTTTAGTATGTCCATGTTCAATCGTTTAATCTTTACATTTAACTTTTAAAAAAGCCATTTTTTGTCTTTTAGTCAAATCGAAACAAAACAATTATTTCATAATATTTTCTAAGTGTGACACTTTTCACGAAATTTCAACATGACCAGTTCGTTTTGAAAAGGTTTCAAACATTTTCAAACCAAACCTTATTTCCACAATATCCCAACTTTATGACAAAATGGCAAAAGTTCATACCTTCAACACGTTTACCCAAACGTGACAGAAATTGTTCAATTCAAATCGTTTTCCACTTCCGTAACTATTGTAAACCCATTGATCCGTTCTTAGAATTTTAATTATCAAATTTTCTCTTATTGGGCCTAAAAGCCCAATGTTTAGTCCACTAACTCTTGTTAAGTCCAATATTATTACCCTTAACTTTAGTCCAAGTCCATTAACCATTTATTTGTCATTAGGCACCCAATGCCCATTAACAGTTTCACTATTAGCCCAATAACAATATATATGTTTGTGTACAACCCAAAATAAGTTGAAGTCCAATTTAAATTGAACCCAAATAAGCCATAAGCCCACTTCATAAACCGAAACCCACATAAGCCCAAACCTAAATGGGCCGAAACCCGATATGCCAAAATTAATAAGCCACAAGCCCAAAATAAGCCAAATTCAAATAAGCCATAAGCTCAAAATATAAGCCGAACTAAATACACCTAACATAAATAAGCCATAAGCTCAAATATAATAAGCCGAATTCAAATAAGTTCAAAACCAAATAAGCCAAACTTATATATGCCGAAATCAAAAAAGCTTTAAGCTCAATATAAGCAGAACTAATCATAGCCTCAATCAAATAAGCATAAGCTCGAATAAGCTCTAAAATAAGCCAAAAATAATCAAAGGGCAAAGCCCAACATTCCTTTTCCTCCTTTTTTCTTTCGCCAAGACCACAATCAAAATGTAACAAATAAGCCCTAAATGAGCTTATTTTAAGCAAGTTTCAAATTAAGCCCTAATAAGCGTTTTCTCAAAGGTAACTTTACCACCACAACCATAATATAAAAATGACTATTCTTTGTATTCCTTTGTGACATCCGTGATTTAATCAGGTTAGTGATACCTTTAGAAATGGCTAAGAGTTCATTTTGTGTGATTTCTTGTGTGCTATGTGTTATATATGTGTGCTAAGTGGTTTGAATAGGTGCATGATATCATTTTGAGGTGTATGATCATCTCATTTTGAGTGCGTTTGTGTTTGGTGATGAGTATTCCATTTGTTCACGTATAGTGATAATGGAAAGGAATGTCGTATTGCATGCAATGCTACGTCAATAGTTGGATGATTCTGTGTTAAGCGTTTATGGGAAATGTATCATGTTAAAAATAAGTGGAGTGAGTGAAATTTGGATATTTATAGTAGACTTTCTAAAAATAGAAAGTGAAATGTGAAATGAAAAGTTATTTTAAGAAAGTTTAGTAAGTAGCGTTTATGTAAAAAGGTTTACCCAAATTAGCGTAGATTTTTGTGGAAATTCAAGGTAATGTAAATTATAATGTAAATAATAATTTAAGAAAAAAATAAAAATAAATATATGTATGTATATATAAATCGGCCCAAGAAAGGAAAAAAGAAAAGAAAAAGGATTTTGGGCCTTATCTAGAGTATAAATACAAAACCAATTAAACCCTAAATCACTTTTTATCGTCCCTTATTTCCCTATCATCGACCGAACCTTCAAGAGAAGGAAAAAAATTTTTAATCAAGAACAAGTTGGTGATTTAGTGATTCAAGAATCAAGGTTTAGGTATGTTTCAATTAAGCTTTTGTTTAGTTTTCTTTAAATCATGTAACAATTAATATGATGGATCATTAGGGTTATAAAATCTTCTGTAATTAAGGATGTTTTAAAACAAGTTGGAGTGTTTAGAGTTTTAATTAAGATCTTATTGATGTAAATCGTTCAGGTTAAATCGCTTTAATTTCATGATTTAGAGTTGAGCAGAATTATGGCTGTGTTCTACTGATTATATCTAGATGTTGATAAACGATTTTTTATATGATTCCAGTGCCTAAATTTGAAGTATAGAATATCTATTTTTCAAAAAGTCTACCTCGAATGAATTTAGAGTTTCTGGTAAGTTGTTAAAATTGTTTACAAGAAGAAAAGTTGTCAAAACAGTAAATAACAAGTCAAAAAAAGATTTAGACATAGTTTAGGAGGTAAAACCCTAAACTTAAAAGTGGAATAAGGTTATCCAAGTAAGCCAGTGAGTTAAGTTCTAATAGGTGCCTAAACGATATGGAGACTTCGCGAGCGGGCTCGGCTCCAAGAAACTCAAACCTATGCGTAACTCAACTTGGTCGTTGTGGGTGGTCATCGACAACTCTTGTATTCGGAAACACAATCAATAAAATCGCGCACACACGTTTATAAAAAAAAAAACGGAAAAGTAAAAAATTATATTGATGGCTTAAATAAATATCTAACGAAAGCATATAAGAAGAAAGAATCACTTATCCTAGGTTCATCCTACCCTTAGCGTTCAAATTAGGCTTGCGGCTCCCAAAATATGTTCCCCAATGAACTCGAAGTATCTCACCACCTTCCAACGGTATCCTAACCACCTTCTCATGACATACTATCACAAACTTCCTCTTGGACAACCAGTCCATTCTCACAATCACATCAAAGCTTCCACGACTCAACGGTATCAACGAACTCTAAGGGTTATGAACAATCGAATAGGATAACAAACGAATATCGAGTCAAAGGCTAATAATGCATAAGTGGAATTCCACATAGCAATAACGTGTATCAAATGACATAAAATCCTTTGAAAGAAAGGATACGTAATATGCACCGAGGTGAAAACGCAACTAAAAGAACATCAACAGGCAACCACGACAAAAGAACAACATAAAAAAATCAATTTACGAAGACCAAAAATTTCCTTATAGTAATTATCGACTTTACTCGAAAGACCAAATTAAATAATGTTTTTATAAAAATCAATTTCAAATGAAGAAGTCACTTTAAGTATAAAAAATCATTTTAAAGAATAAATAAAATTTTCTTAAATGTAATATTTATAAAATTCATTCTGGTTGTCATAAAATTTAGAGATGGTTATTCTAATGGTGTTATCATACTTACACTATGAATCACTTTAAACCTGCTTTTTATAATAAAATAAAATTTATTTAGCCACTCAATAATTTTCATATCCTATTTGCATAGGCCATTTAAACATATTCTATTTACAAAGATCATTTTAAACATAATTTTTTCCCCAAAACAACACGACAATGCCTTCAAAAGGGATTTTAATAATTAGACATCAATTATAAAATTATGTTACTCAGAACAAAGGACCAACTATAATGACCCGAAAAGGGATCGTAAACACCGTACAGACTCTAAAACAATTTTATTGTTTGAAAACAAAAGAAAATACCATGAACCATATACTCAAAATAAAACCAAACGAACTCGTACAAGAAAACTCATGCAAGACATTAATACCCAATAAGAAAACGTGAAGGTCATACCCAAAAAACATATCAAAAGCAAACCTAAAAGCATTCGATACTAACTGTCCGCACAACGGTTATACGAAAACCAAGGTTACAAGCAATGGATTAATGATCCACACTAATATGTTAGGAACAATTAGTGCTTAAAAGAAACGTTGATGACTCATACAAAGAGTAACAATGCAACGAAAGACTAACGAAACGTAACGCGCCTATAATCCGAAGAGCCAATCCGAACAAACCAATAACTATCAAGACGTCGAATTAGGAAAAATCGGTATTCCTTACTAACTATCAAAGTACGATGAAGGGATGCTAAGCTTAAACTTAGGAAATCCGAACAAACAACCGAGCAAATGAGCAACCTCTATAATAGCAATACTAGGTATCTGCAAATACTATATAGAAGGGAAACTTATTATCTATACAACTCAACTTAACATATCCTCCAATTAGGGTAAGAGAATAATTCTCTACCCATACCACCATCCTTATCATAAATACACATATAAAAAAACATATTACACTACCACCATAACCAACCAAACACAAATACATGCAATCATGGTTACAAAAGCTTCGAGTGTGATGCCTTTTATAATTATGTTGGCCACATAATATAAGTGCCATCCATTTTTAACACGTGTACTTACTTCTAAGATTACCCATTTAAATTCATAAGTCACGATCTAAGCTTGATAATACCCACAATTGCACACCAAAACCACACCAACTTAACACATAAAGGATGCTCCATCAAATAACTACTTACTTATATCAAAATAAAATCAAAACGACATAAAGGAACAAAAGTATCGCAACGACTCCCAAAATACAAAATATTCGAAAGAAATAATCAATAACAACATGACGAGGTAAAGGACGGGATAAACTTATACTGGGCCTCGCTTAGCACCAGGTACCAAATCAATTTGAAACTCCACTTTTCGAGTCGGAGGAAGACCCGGCAAGTCCTCAGGAAATACTTCATGAAAGTCTTGAACTATTGCTATATTTTACGTTAATACATGTTAGCTTCAAAACTACCCATCTATCTTAAAAATTTACACAAAATAAACTACAACCACCTTTTATTCACCCACCATAACCGGCCAAACCACATGGTGTGACCATGTGGTGCTATACTTACACTTGTGCCAACTACTAGGACACTTGTCCTAGTTAGTTGCATGTAGTGCATGCCAAACCTCAACAAAACCACACTTCTACAATTTCTTTCTCATTATCAGCAAACAAAACTTAACATAGTACTCTCCCTTGTTCCTCTCCTCCTCTCTTGTCCTTGTAGCTTCCATTCATATCCACCACACTACCACCATAGTTACAAAACTTTTCTACTTCTTTTTATCATCATCTCATCATCCTAAAACACCTTGTAAAGTTTGGTTAATTTTCATGGAGTTTTGAAGAAGTTCTTGAAGTTTTATTGAAAGGTTTTGTTTAAAGCTTGGTTTAATCTTGGAGTATTGTTATTTTGGGTGTATTAAAACCTTGTGAGTGAAGATTTTAGGTGTTGGAGTGGGTCGAACTCAGCCCCAACAAGAAAGGAGTGCTTGTGTTTTTGGTTGTGATGTCTAAACCATCTTTTAGTAAGGCTATTTCTTATTCTTTGATTTTTATTTTTGATTTTTATCCACGCAATTAAATGTTTAAATTCTGGAAATGCATGTTTATTGATGATCATGAGGATGTGTGACAATCATCGAGAGGTGTGACAATATAGTATGTCATTAACTTGTGGATAAAATAAATATTAGGAGTGTTTTGAATGGATTTAGAAGTAGTTTTGTTGTAGATTTAGTTAGAAGCTAAACGTGGTTACATTCTAAATATTTTTTTGGTATGGAGCCTACATTAAGTTAGATTGTTGAATAAGATATAGTTGTTCAAAGGTTCATGTGGAAAAATTCATGTGTTTGTATCTCTCTTGATGATGAATATGGCCATTTTTTACGAAAGCTATCGATTTTGGAATATTAGAAAATAGTTAAACACCAGAATTTTTCTTATATATGTTAGAATGAAAAACATGCTCATATTAGACAATCTTAGTTTAACATCGCCAGATTGTTCACTTCAATAGTATCACGGTTTAGGATTTATGGCCGTTTCCGTAAAGGTGTTTCAGTTTTGTAAAAACTCTGGTTGGGTAGTCTGGTACTAAAATGTCATTTTCTATTGATGGGTAATTAATTAGTGGGTAAGGCCTAGCATTCTGGAAACTAGACTCAAAGTTCTTTCCAGGGGCGAAAACCTCATGTTCATAGCCTTTACAAATTAGGAGATATAGAACCATAAATTCAGGGTAAAATCAGAAACTGAGTTTTTACGTCTAGTCTCAAAATCTAAGAACGTATGGTACACATTGGTAAAATAGGAATTAAAAGGCGGAACTTGGTAGATGTTTTATTACCTATAAGACCAGGTTAGAAGTCATGTTTGGAGTATAAGGATTTGGGAAAGTTCGAGTGCAATGCCATGCATATCTTGGAGACATATCTCGTGATCACTTGTTTTATTTTTACGTATTGCTTCTTTTATCGTACTAAGATGCGTCACGCCTTTTAGGTGGTGCTTAGGCGTACTTTTCTCTCATCCAATGATCCATCTACTTCTAGTCTCCTTGCTTCTCGGTGAGTTCATAGCCCCACCTTTTCTATTTTAATGGTTTTCATAACTATTTTCGGGGTGAGAATACATGCTCGTTTTACTAGTAAACTTATTGATTTCTACTACATGAGCGCTACATGAATGTTTTTACTAAAGCTTTTAGTTTCTTACCACATGATTTCTAATACATGTTTGATACATGGTTGTTTACTACTGAATTTATTAAAGCTTGATTTGCTTACTACATGATTGAGATCATTGATTATCTATTTATATAGAGAAATACGGGTACATATTGCACCAACTAGAAGAGAGATTTAGATCTAGAGCTCCTCAGTCGCCACTTCAGAATAATGGGTTATCTCGTGGTATGCACCCCTCCAACACGTCAGCCGAGCAGTCATGTGTGACGACACACCCTATAGTCGCATTAAAGTGTGCTAAATAGATAGCTAAGAATGGCAAAACTCCACCAGTAAGTGCCAATAATAATGTAGTCCGTGAAGCATAGC
This sequence comes from Tanacetum coccineum, assembly GCA_026074375.1. Classification (NCBI taxonomy): domain Eukaryota; kingdom Viridiplantae; phylum Streptophyta; class Magnoliopsida; order Asterales; family Asteraceae; genus Tanacetum; species Tanacetum coccineum. Next base: position 27,243 of record BQNB010078981.1, read on the forward strand.
CTCTACCGCGAGTATCCTACCTCCCACCTTCATTAAGACGACCCACTGTCACGGCCCCATACCACCCCCCCACCGTCGCCTCCACATGTCCCAATGAAACTCTATCACCGCGCCGTGCCGCCTCCCCCCCACGCTCTTGCCAACCTGAGCCTATCTTCATGAACCGTGAATTGCCCTGTCACGGGCTCCCCCTCACGTGAACGCTATCAGGTACATTAATAGAATCTATTGCGGTTTGACAACCCCGTCCGATCGGTCTGAATCGAATTCTTTCGAGCACCTTTTTTAACGGGGTTTGAATCCTTTTGGAACACCCACTCTTAAACGGATATATTATTCTGGAAGTTAGTTATATAGCAATAATACCAAATCTTTTGGGGCAAACTATATTTTCTCGTCCAAGGGATCAAGTGTCACGAGCTCAATGCGATAATTCTGTTACTTGACACTGCATTCGTTGCATTGTCGTTGGTTGATCTTATACCTTGTGGTCCACTACTAAGCATACTTGATTTATTAAACTACTTCTTGGATTTCAGAAATAATACTTTGAAACGTTGTAACGCTACTTTTCTTACTCAAATATTACTTGAATTATTTCAACACTGCTTTTACTTAAACCTATGAATTCACCAACATTATTGTTGACGTTTTGCATGTATTTTCTTAGGTTATTATATTGCTAGCTGAGCATTGGGAGCATTTGGATGCGCGGATATCAAAACTTTAAGGACTTGGTTTTCTTCATATTCGATAACCATTTATCTTTAATTATACAAATGAGTCATGTTTGAATGCTTGTAACTTTTATTAAAAGAAATTATTAGGACCTGTGTAACTCTGATATTTTATTAAATCGAATGTGACATTTTATTAAACGTCTCTTTTGAGGTCGTTTTCTGTAACTTGTGTGTATGAACTATGAAGTAGCACCCCAAGTGGTATTCCACTGCGTTGTGATTTTAGGGGTGTTACAAGACACTTCTTCAGATTTGACACATGAAAGGTGTCGTGCACGCTATTTAACTCCTCGGGTAACCTCAACCTATAAGCTACAAGGCCAATCCTTTCAAGGATCTCAAACAAGCCTACATATCTCGGTGCTAACTTACCATTCTTTCCAAAACGCATTACGCCCTTCCAAGGCGACACCCTTAATAATACTAGATCACCCACCTCAAACTCTAACGGTTTATGTCTCTTATCCACATAGCTCTTTTGATGATATCTCGCTGCTTTGAGATTTTACTTTATCAATACCACCTTATATGTCGTCTCTAGTACTAACTCAAGTCGAGTCAAACTACTCTCTCTAATCTCTGCTCATAGAACAGGCGACCTACATTTCCTTCCATACAAAGCTTCATACGAAGCACACCGAATGCTCAAATGATAACTACCACCAAAGTAAATAACACATGCCCTTATTATATCTTCCAAAGTCTGAATCATACGTTCACTTTGTCCATCCGATTGAGGATGCTAAGCAGTACTCAAATCCAATCGCGTCTCTTAACACTTTTTGCAGCGTCTACCAAAACCATGAGGTAAATCATCCATCTCAATCTGAGTTGATAGTCACCAAAATTCCATTCCTTGATATTATCTCATCAATATAAATCCTTGCCAAGTATCTCATGG
>BQNB010078982.1:0-30386 GCA_026074375.1 Tanacetum coccineum
GATGGTTCATGTTTAACATGTAACCAAACATCCATCTTCACATAATCTGATGCTTTATCACGATTACTTACAGGACGCAACTCTTCTACTTGATGAACTGATTACCAGTTTGTCATGTTGAAGGAGGATTCCCTCTGAAAAAATGTTGTAAAGATCCTCTTTCTTGATGGTAGAATAGATTTCAGGACACTTTGACATCTGGATTATTTCTTTATAGTCATTAGGCAATTTGGGCTCCCATTTCTCATAATCCTCCTATTTATAAAACAGTTAAAGGTCATAGTTTAGATATATATGAATCAAAAGTTAGTCAATTTTGTCAAAATATAGAAACATACTTGAAATTCCAATGATTTCTTGAGTTGTATGACCACTTCATCAGCTGTTGGACGTCTTTCTCTCCTGTGATGTAAGCATTGAAGGGCAATCCTTGTAAATGTAGTATATGACTCTCGCACAATTTGTTCTTTGATACCCTCAAACAATAACTTCTCAAGTTTTCCTACATGATAGTGGTGTTTAGCCAAAAAGGGTAAATAAAGATACTCATCATCTAGCTTTTCGGATGATAGTTTCCCACACAATATGTCAAATAAAACTGCACCGAGTGAGAATATATCAGACTCTTTAGTTAAGATGCTTGTTTTCGAGTGTAGTGGGTCACGATAGCCGATTGTGCCTGTAATATTGTCGATGAGATAGTCTACATTCTGATTTGTTGGACATACCAAGGAAAGCCCAAAACCGGTAATCTTTGCTTTCCAGTCATCAAATAGTAGAATGTTGCTGCTGGTGATGTCCCTATGTATTACCATTTCTTGACTTGAAAGAGTTCCATGAAGAAACTCCAACCCAATTGCAATGTCGATGCATATTTTAAGCCGCATCACCCACGTAAGACTATCATCGCTCAAGTACTTATCAAGACTACCTCTGGATGCATACTCATATACAATAATTTTTTCATCCTCTTCTTCACAGTAGCCTACAAGACCAATGATATTTAAATGTTTATACTCCATAAGGGTGTTCAACTCTGCCATAAATTTCTCTGCTGCCAGCTCTGTTAAAACTTCAGCATCTCCTTGACCCGCCTTCTTATCCAACCGCTTTGCAGCAATGATGTTATTTCCACGAGTACTGTGAGCATCTCCCTTGTACACATTCCCAGAATCCCCACGTCCAATGATATTGTCTTGACTGAAGCCTTTCGTGGCCGACTTTATGTCTTGCAGTGACAGTTTGAGATTGTCCTTGTGGTTCTCCTGAGAATTATTGGACAGTTAGTCGATTTGTTAAGTTAAAATCAAAATGAAACTACTTTCCATCTAGAATTCGTTCGAATTTATATTTTGCATTTTAGGTTCTCAGTCTCCAAGTTCATGTCAACGTTATGGTTGGTGCAATTCCCGAAACAAAGAAAAAAATATACATGCAGGGGCGTAGCCAGGAATTTGTTTCACGCCGGGGGGGGGGGGGGGATGTTTTAAAAGACACCGACAAGCGCTAATAAAACAGAAAATATAATTATGTATGAATGTTTCAGCATATTTGTTGATTTAGCGCATTAGTTACACAAAACACTCATTCGCATCAATATAAAAATAAATCTAAACCAAAACTCTTAACTACATCTTTCTAGTTGTAACGAACTACACTATCAGAAATGTAGCCAATTAATGTTCGTAAAGTATTTATATAACAATTAATATGGGATCATGGATCATTTGTATAATACAATCATTTTCTACATTGACTAATAGACTTATATTAGTGTTTTAGATGTGCCAAATGCATATACATGGTAGTATGGTACACTATTACGAAGTTGGATTTAAAATTTAACACGCATGTATGGTTGTTAAGGCTTTGTGGGAAGGCCATGGCCCACCATACCCCCCACTCAGCTCCGCCATTGTATACATGGAAGAGAAGAGTCAGGTGGTTTATCGGGGAATAACTAGCACGTCATAAAGTTAAATTGCTAAGTTAAATAAAGTTTAAGATCAAAACAAATAAATCGCAAAACTTAAGTACAAAGAAAAATCTTAAACGGTAAGATTGTATATTGAAAAAAAGTTTAAGAAAATGTTGTTTACACAAAGTATAATGTATGAAATGTCACATATTTCTATCAAGCACATGAAGAAATTTAAAATTTGTCTTGTAAAATATTGACTTACCTGAGAGTCTAATGCTTTTTTGAGCTCCTTGATGACAACTTCTATTGTTGGACGTTGCGCTTGAATTTCTGCCACACAGCGAAATGCAATTTCTAAAAATATGTCCAAAGACTCTTTATCGGGTCCTTTACTTAAAGAAAAGATGTGTTCATCGGTCTCCTCCTTTATCTTGTTATCAACAATTTCCATTACCGTTCCCTTTTCAAAATGATCTCTTGCAATGGGTGCAATCCCCTTCTCATTCACCTTTGTGTATACAGAATCATAGGCCAAGCTCCCAGTTAAGATCTCAAGCAACACTACTCCAAATGAGTAAATGTCTGATTTCTTATTTAATCGACCATACTCTTGATATTCTGGATCCAAATACACATATGTACCTGCAATCATATTGGTGTAGACAGTGCTGGTCGCTTGATCTGCTGGGTGGAATTTGGAGAGCCCAAAATCCGCAATCTTTGCCTTCCAATTTTCTCCCAATAGAATATTATCGCTTTTGATGTCACGGTGGATCATCTTTTGTTTGCCATGATATGTGTTGTTGTGAATGTAACTCAAACCATGTGCAATATCAAGACATATATTTAGACGTTGCAACCAATTAAGATTAGTCATTTTATCACTCCTTCCCAAATAGTTTTCAAGACTTCCTTTTGAAGCATGCTCATAAACCAGGATCATTGCACCATTACCTTCATAACAAAAACCAAGCAGAGAGATTATATTCTCATGCTTACAAGTAGTTAGAGTTTCAATTTCTGCAATGAACCCCTCTTCTCCTTCTTGATTGTTAATGCGCTTTATGGCTACCGTGCTTCGTTTTCTGGGTAAATCACATTTATCCACCCCTTCTATCAACGATGAATTACTGGTATCAAAATGTTCAAGATCTGCTTTATATACTTTACCGAATCCGCCAGACCCGATGCTGTATGCGTCATCAAAATTCTTGGTAGCCTCTTTTATATCATTTAGTCTAATCTTCAAGTGTTCGAAGTTCTTCCCCTACAACATTACGAAGTTATGTGTCACCACATTAATGCTAGTAAGGATTGTTGCAATTAAAGAAAAGAGAAGTTTTAATAATTTGAGTTATATTTATAAAACGGCAAGTAACGTACAATTGGCTTATTTGTAGTGAGGATAGTTATTGGTTATCTATACTGTATATAATGCATAAAGCACTCTCTTTCTTTATTTAATGCCCCAAAAATTTTAAGTAATCCAACATATAAAGCAAATTGTATAATACTTCGAATGCACAAATAAAACTTAATATTAAGTATTACAAGTTTAAAACTTTGTTAACATCTATTAAATACACTCACACATCATTTCAACACATATAATCAATACTAATATTAATAATACTTCTTTACTCAAACGTACAACTAATATAATACATGGTACAAACTAAGCAAGTTACTAATTTATTATTTTAATTATAACTCAAGTAAATAAAAAAGTGCATTTTTAAACACATATTTATAAAGGTTAACTTTATATGAATCAAATAATCATATTTAACAACAGAAAAACATTGCTTAGTAAAATATTTATTATCAAAATTGTATAATGAAAAACATTAGCATTAGTTAAAAAGTTAAAATATGTGACATCATTTATAAATTTATTGTCACAAAATATGTAATAAATTAAAAAAAATGTTATTCTTCAAAAAAAAATTATTTCAGGGTACCCACCGCCGCAATGCACGGGTACCCTGCTAGTATGTTTAAACCAGGCGATAATCCGCCTTAAATTAGAAGTTTAAGTCAATTAATTACGTACCATCAATTGATGTGATGATGTACGGTTAAATGGATTCTCATGTTTCCACTGATGTTCCAAAGCTCTCTCAAGTCTTTTGACAACCTGGTCTATATATGGACGATCTGCTCTATCCTCTTTTATGCACCAATATGCTGTCTCTGAGAAAATTTTGAATGATTCTGGGTCCATCTGTCTTCGCAAATGCGGATCAATCATTTCATCCAAATGAGATTTCGCCAACTGACTTAATAACCCCTCTTCGAGCTCGTTGTCTTCATGATCGTCGCTGTCTTCGTCTTCGTCTTCATCATCGTCGTCATCATCATCGTCATCGTCATCGTCATCGTCATCCTCATCGTCATCATCATCGTCTTCGTCATTGTAATCGTCATCGTCATCGTCTTCGCCTAATGCAGTACTCCTTCCGCACAAGACTTCGAATAATACAACACCAAATGAATACACATCTGACTTGTGGGTTACCCCACGAGTCTTTTTATATTTTGGGTCCAGGTATACATTCTCAATAATATCACGAGTAAGAAGATGATGGTGCCTCCGACCTACTGTATTTTTCAATGCAAGTTCGAAACCAGATAACTTGGGTTCCCATTTGTCATCTAGTAAAATTTTCGAGCTCCGGATATTGCAATGTATGACACTAAAATCACGTCCAGCATCATAATGGATGTAACTCAATGCCTTCGCGACACCAACGCATATCTTTAACCTTTGCATCCATGTGAGGTTCTGGTCACTTAGATATTTGTGGAGATTTGCACAGGCCTCCTTCTTGTAAATGATAATCTTCTTGTCTTCGTCATCACAAAACCCAATAACAGACACTATATTCCTGTGTTTGAGACTGGAAAGCATCGAAATCTCCGTCCAAAACTTTTTGCTCTCTTCTTTTGCATCACCATAATATAATCTCTTTGCAATAATATCGATGCATTTTCCGGAATGCATGAGACGACCCGTGTGACTAATTACAAACTTAGATTCTGTGATGACTTTTTCAAAACTGTTGGTTGCGGATGCTATATCTTGATAGCTGAGTTTTGAGTAAGAAGGATCTTTGAGGGAAGATACTGGTTGTTTGCTGAGATGAGATTTAACGCCCGTTGATACGAAGATCACTGGTCCCTATATGTACCGAACAAGAACATTACAAAGTGTTCAGATTCACAGGGTGAAGCACTTTAGTGAGGTTAAGTAATTACTCAATTATAATAGTGACCTAAGAGAACAATGGTGAGACATATGTATAAGAGGGTATATCTTGTTTACTACTCTCCTGAATGGTTAGATGTTGGCAAACATTGTGTTTTTGAAAACTTTGAATGGAATTGTCTGACAACTGATCATCTCCATGTCGGCATCATAGAGAATCTCAATTCTCTTTTTTAAAATGGGTTTAGGATTTTCTTTTTTAAGAGGAACGATGCAGACGGAAAAGATTTGCTAGCAGGAAGAGAAAAAGTGGCTGTGAAATAGTAGTATAGTAGTAAAAAATAATAATAAAGGAAAGAAAGAGAAAAAGTGGCTGTGAAATGAGACGTGGCAACAGAAAAAGACTTAAAGACGTAAACCCGCCTAATCTTTGAACTTTTAGAAATATGTCATTTGACTATAATCAAAATTCATGAGTGTTACTAGGGGTGTCAAATGGGTTGACCTGACCCGACCCGAACCCGATAAAGCCTTATAGCGTCGGGTTCATTCGGGTCCAACTATGCTTATCGGGTTTATCGGGTCAACCCGATAGACCCGATATCTTTATAGGGTCGGGTTAGGGTTTATTTTTTAAATGTTATCGGGTTCGGGTTCAACCCGATACCATATAAAGCCTTTTAAATTTATTTTGCATTTTATGCTCAATATGAAGAAAACAAATACCATACATGAAATGTTATACGTTATATGCTTTTTGATTGGTTATTAAGTTAGCATGTTATGAAGTTAATATTTAGCCTAGTGTCAAAAGAAAGCTTACTGTCATGTTCGTTCAGTTCTGATGTTAATGTTTAGCATAGTGTGATAGTGCCATGTGGAACTTGTTGTCACGTAGGTACTATGTATGGTAATGTTACACTTGTGTATCATTTCTCGTTAATCTTAAAAAGTAATTCAAAAGCCATGTAAAAAGCTATACTGAAATTTGAAGGTAATGATCAAAGCGAAATATTTTTTAATAAAAAGCAACATCTTGTTTGTCATAATACAACTTATAATTAAAGTGTTACAAGTTGGAGGTGTTTTTATAGATCGATTTACATCTCAAGTTTTGGCTAAATTAAGCACATAGGCTTATTTTCATTACTTGATATGTACAAGTACATGTATATGTCTTTACCATGTAGTCTCATCATTGCTTCGCAGTTGACTCACCACAACCCGATAACAACCCGACAACCCAACCCGATTCAACCCGACCCGTTTTGACCCGAAACTTGTTAACCCGATATTTTATAGGGTCGGGTTATTCGGGACACCAAAACTCGAATCAACCCGACATGATCAACCCGATAACCCGACAACCCGACCCGATAACACCCCTAAGTGTTACAACTTCCGACTAATTTTATGTCTAACTATTCTAAACATAAAAAATAACCTCAAAATATTACTCTTTCCGTCCAAAAATTATTGTCGCAGATTAACTTTTCAAATTTTTTTCTTCTAATTTTGAATTTAAATATTATTGTTTGTATTGTATAATACTTAATAAAAAATATATGAATTTGTTGTGTTTTAAATATATTTTCATTGTTATAAAATTTCATCAAGTATTATATAGTATAAACAAAAATATTTAAGATCAAAGTGGGAAGAAAAAGACTTGAAAAGTTAATAGAGGACAATAATTTTAAGACAGCGAGAGTAAACAAGTTTGAGAATCGTTAAATTTACGTCACTCTAACATACAAAATTCACAAGAATGAAACACTATTTTACCTTTTAGTCGTTTTAATTAATAATCAAAATAAAGTTTGAATGATTAAGTTGTAAAAAATCTCAAACTCTGTTAATATTCGATGATTTTCACCTTTATATAACCCTTATTATTAGCATGAACCCAATTTTTTTATGTATAATTTTCTTTACCAAACACATTTGTATACCTTGAAACCTAATCCTAATTAAGGTTCATCCCCTCACAACAATGGGACGTTAAACGTATAACTTTTATAAGTGACTATAGGAAGAGTAAAAAGGAAATAATTACCTTGTCATGATTGGTTGATGTACCTGCAACTTCTGCCGCAACTAATGAATGTTCCTTTAACATCATAAATACAGTAATATATAAAATGTTATTATTATTAATAATATACACAGAGTAGTTATTATGATATAGAAATAAAAAGAGGAAAACCGTCTTACAACATTTTCACGTTCCAACTGAAGTTCCAAGGCTTTTGCAAGTCTTGTGACAATCTCGTATATATTTGGGCGCCGTGATTGTTCTTCATTCAAGCAGTTGTACGCTGTTTCGGCGAAAATATTGAATGATTGTGGATCCATTTGTTTCCATAGATCTGGGTCACCTATACCATCGAGTGTTTTCTCTCTGTAATGAAAAATGGCCACGGGAGGTAGATACTTGTTATCTTGATCGTCACTTACTGCTTTCCTACCACACAGTAGTTCAAACAATACTATCCCGAAGGAGTAGATATCTGACTTGTGGTCCACAGTGTTGGTCTCGAAACATGTTGGGTCTGTATACCCCTTTGTAGACCAAACTGAATCAGTACGGAAAGAATGGTGCCTTTTAGATGCTTTTATCTTCATGGAATGCTGAAATTCCCATAAGATAGGTTCACAGTCATCATTTAATAGAATTGTGTAACTCCTGATGTTGCGGTGTATAACGCTAAAATCGCGTGGCTCATCGTAATGAATGTAGCTCAACGCATGCGCAACACCCAGAGCTACCTCCAATCTCTTCACCCATGTCAGCACCATCGGGTCACTTAGATAGTTGTCAAGCCTTCTGGTGGACTCACACTTATAAATGATGGTCTCTGCACCAACTTCATTACAAAACCCAACAACAGAAACAAGATTCTTATGCTTGAGACTAGATAGCATCCAAATCTCCGTCCAAAACTGTTGTTCATCCCATTCTTTGTTAATTAACCTCTGAGCAATGATATTAATCAACTCACCAGACCAAGAGAGCTGTCCCTTGTATCTCTTCCCAAATTCACTTTCTCCAATGAGATTTTCTTCATCAAAGTAGTCGGTCGCGGATTCTATATCTTCAAGGGGGATTCTTAGGTGAGCAAGGTGGTTGGGCGAAGAGTGTATCTATTACAAAAAAGATTACAAAAGGATGTGAGGTAACTTGTATCTCTCTATATTAACTGCGACTGAATTTATACTAAAAATGCTACTCTTTTAGATATGAATAAAACATGAAGTGTTAAATACTAATTATACCTCTCATTTAGATATGTCGTTGTGTTTATCAAAAGTGATTCAATATATTAAAACTGGTTGGTTTTTGTCATCCATAATGTTTTAATTAAAATTTGGTTGAAATTTATACAAATGAAAAGGGAAAAAATATTATGGCAGAGCCATAAAAGAGAGAATTTAGACGTCTTACCGGCATGTTTTCACGTGCTAGTTCCAAAGCTTTCTCGAGTCTTAGGACGATGTCATCTATATTTGGGCGTCGCAATTGTTCTTCGTCCAAACACTCATATGCTATTTCCGCGAACATGCTGAATGAATGCAAGTCCATTTGTTTCCATAAATCCTTATCAATTAAATTACCGAGTTTTTTCTCTCTATAATGGGTAATGGCAAGTGGAGCCAAATGAGCATCTCTCTTGTTAATTATTGATTTTCTACCGCACAGTAGCTCAAACAAAACTATCCCAAAAGAATAAATATCTGACTTGTGGGACACGCTCTTAGTCTCAATATATGTTGGGTCTCCATACCCAGTCACATACTCAAGTTTATTAGTATGAAATGAATGGTGCCTTTGAGATGCTTTAATCTTCATGGAAAATTCAAAATCACATAACTTGGGTTCCCAATCATCATTTAATAGAATTGTGGCACTGCTGATATTCCGATGTATTACGCTAAAGTCGCGCGACTCATCATAATGAATGTAACTCAACACATGCGCAAGACCGACACATATCTTCAATCTCCGCACCCATGGCATCGACATCGGGTCACTTAGATAGTTTCTGAGACTTCCCCTGATCGCATCTTTGTTAATGGTGATCTTTTCACCATTTTCATCACAAAACCCAACTAATGAAACCAGGTTTTTATGCTTGAGACTAGAAAGCAATGAAACCTCCATCCAAAACTGTTGTTCATCTTTGTCATCCCTTCTTTTATTTAATCTCCGAGCAATGATATCAATCAAGTCACCGGACCACAAGAGTTGTCCTTCGTATTCCTTATAAAATCCATATGAGTCGAAGATATTTTTTTCAGCGAGGTTGTTGGTGGCAGATAGTATGTTTTCAAGGGGGATTTTGAGGTGAGCAACATCGTCTTTAAGCGAAGACATCATCTGTATTTCAAGTAAAAACGTGAATTAATACACAAGATAACACAATAAGAGAGTTTGATGAAGTGCCTACAAAGCATTTGATGAAATTCCTCAACCGGTATATGATTGCCTTGTATGTTCTATTGATCATATTATGTCTTGTTTCTTCATGTATATATTAACTAATTATTTAAGGGTAGAAGGTAATAAAGTGGATTGGAATTAGGCTTTATAGTGTCAATAATCCATCAATCGGGTTGAGGGATATATATATATAGGCTCCGGTTCCATTGAGAAGATTTTTATTTTGAGAAGATTGAGAAATCTTCGTTTGAGCAAATTGATTCATGTTTATTGATTTGATTCACAAGTAAACATCATTTAATAGTGAATCGAATCTATAAATCACAAAATTGATTCACAAATCATTGTTAAAATTGAGTTATGATGATGATTCATTAAATTTGTACAGATGATTCAGTATTGTACATATATTGCAAAAATCGATTAGATTTTATAATTGATTCATTCTTTAACACATTTCTAAATTTAATACATTAAAATGAGGGTTTTACGCCTGTTACAAAGTGAATCAAAGTTAGAAAATCTATCGTTTTTGATAACCTTCTTAATATTCTCTATAATAAATATCCATTTAAATCGATCCGGAGTTTTTATATATATACATATATTATAGAATATATATTTATAGATATATATTTATTGATTTATAATATATATATATATATATATATATATTAACGAATATATATATATACTTACTTTATATATATATATTTATTATAGTTTAGGATCAAATAGGAAGTTTTTTTTAAAATAAGAAGGAGATCAAGTAGTAACTATATCGACATATCTGAGATGTACCGACTTTAATTAGATGCATTTTTATAAACTGTAGTGCATTATAATGCATCGTAAAGTGTTTTCTAGCTTTTAATTAGGATGCATATACAGTATATTAGAATGCATTTCAATGTCATTTTTCTGGTTTTGTGTTACCTTTATTGTGCTAAAATCATGAAATCTATTTGCTCCATAACGTATTATAGTAACATTCGAAATCAAACGGCTGAATTACAGATGAATAGAAGAATGCATCTAATGCAAATCGTTGCATCTCAAATGTGTGATTTTAGTCACTTCTCACCACTTCTTATTTTAATATACTTCTCACTGGATCCCTACTCTATATATATATATATATATATATATATATATAGGGCTAATTATTAGTGTATAAATATCATTTCGTGATTGTATGCCACCTCAGTCATGACATGGCACACACCATTCAATAAATTTTGAAATTATGATAAAAATACATGGCAAGGTTTGAACTTGTAACCTATGATTAATATACAACGACCTTAACCAACCTTCTATTTGTGTTTTACCATCTAAAACAATAATGATATACTGCATAATTAAATTTAATATACTCCATGTTTTGATTTTCAAAAATATATCAAGATACACTCTATAATTATATATTATATATTAAGATATACTCCCTAATTATATGGCAATAAGGTAGTTGATAGTTTTTTTAAATAAAAATATATTTCAAGATATATTATCGATTGCTTTTAGAAATTGATATTTGACGTTATATAACTAATAATAGCCTACATAAACATCCATATTATGTTTATCCATTTAGATTGGTATAATTTTGTTTTGATTTTGAAAAAGATATCATGTAACTTTTTAAAGACACAACTTTATCCTAAAACAATCCAATGATAAATTTTAAAACCTTAAATTGATGGAGAACGAAACCGATAAAGGTTCCAGACGGGATTCAGGATTTTGATATGGATTTTGATGTACATGGGAAATCCACGCCTAATTCAAAGTTGTATGGAAACTTAGGTTTTTGACAAAACTTTTGACGAAAGATTTCCTTTTTTTCTTCCATTCAATCTTAGTCTAAGCCTATATGCTTCCTGACCAAAGAGACTATATTTGTGACGGCTGACCAAGATAGGAAGGATCTTTTACGAGCTGTCATTATCGGACTAGAGGGAACCTTCGGCTTCCTTACTATACGACGATAATATTCTTATAAATCGCTTAAAACAATGGTGTGTACCATGGCCAAACCACCTAAGGTAATCAAAACAAACATTTTGTTTCTACTTTTGCTTAATTATGACTATGCGTTTATCTTATTAGATGTTGTTGTATGACGCATCCAACACTTTGAGGTTTTTGTGGTTGGCGTTTTCGCAAGCGTGCACATGATATACTAATGGCATACAATTCTTAATGATATATTAATAATTAATATTTATTTGTTTGCTGGTTCTCTGTCTTTGGCATGATGAATAAGGTGTGTAGATTGCATGAATATTTTTAAGTTTGTATATCATATATAGTTCAAGCTGTATACCACTACTATGTAAAACTTTTAACTTCAAAAATGTAGAAGAGATGCTTAACTTTTGCTATAATGTGATTTTAGGACGTATAATGAACGCGTCAAACACAAATGGGGTCGAATGCCATTGTCGAGCTTCCCTTGGCCTTCTTATGTAACAGGTTTAGCATTCATGCACGCTTCTTTATAGATTTATGTATATATCTGCACGTAAAAACATGTGTACACTTTTTATGTATGTCTTTCTTATAAAGAGCATTCCTTTCATCAAACACCTTATTCTATTATGATGTACATGCTTCAAAATGTATACTTTTATATGTAGATACGAACCATGACCATAAGGATGTGCCTTTTCTTACACTTATGGACATACTCTATGGTCGAGAGGTATTTCATCTGTCATTTTTTGTTGCTTTAAAGCGTTGCTTTGTTATTTATGAATAGAGATAGTTAGGAAATAACTTTTAACGTGTCTTGGTATTGTGCAGGCTACAACCAAATTCAGGTGTGCAGTTCGGGTAGTAGCAACATTACTAGATCGTCATAGAAACTTCTGATCTTCTTCTTGTGGTACATACAGAATTAGGCTCTTGAAGATCATGCGTCCAAAATTCATGCATGCTTAAATGCATAAGATGTGGTATGTGTTGGTGAGATCAATCATTTTTGTGTAATGCTGATTTACCCGAGACCAAATAGATTTCAAGTTACATTATGATATGAGTTCGGAGGTGTGGAGTGCATGCTTGTATAAACTAATTAACTTGGTTTCGGATATGATAATGAAAAAGGTTGTGAATATAAAGTCAAAGGATGAAATAGTGACAGAATCCGTGGTAACTACTTCGCTGTGGATACATACTTTGTCTTGGACATACAAATTTTAAGACGGTTTTAAAAATGTTACAAAAACTGTTGTTGGACACAATTAAAAGAAGTGTTGTGACTTTAACCAAAGGGTGTGACTTTTCATTGACGTGTTATAAAATAACCTTTTGCTTGTGTTACAGGAGAAAGCTAGGAGTGACAATAAAAGGTTGCGATGGAGCACTGCTGTAGAAGTGAAACGAACTCCATGTGAAACAAAGCGCAATTAAAAGGGCATGTAGGAAGGTGATTAAAAAGGTTACGATAAGTTTTTAAAACCGTAATTGTGTTCTGTAATAGTGTTATGTGTTGTGTTCTGTAATAGTGTTTTGTGTCGTGTATGTTATCCAGAAAGCTGAAGTCATGAAAGATTGATGCATTCTTGAATCAAACAGTTGTTGAGATGATTTACTTTTTTATGCCAAGACAGGCATGTCACCAAAACAAGGGAAATTCATGAAAATTAAGTATTAATATGGTGAACTATAGTGTTTTTTAAAAGGTAAATTGAGTTACTGAGTTACTGATGAATTGATCGTCAAACATTTTCGTAAACTAAATAAGCGTATTATTCTATTTATTTTTTTTTTTTTTTTGAAGCAAAACCCGCCTGTCGGGCGGGTTTTGTTTATAGTGTGTGGTGTGTGTGTGCGTGTGTGTGTGTGTGGCGTGTCGTCTATATATATATATTATAGGCTTGGTTCTATGGAAAAGGTTTTATTTTGAAAGATGGAGAAATCTTCGTTGAGCAATTTGATTCATTTTTTTTTGATTTTGATTCAAGTAAAATCGTTTAATGGTGAATCGAATCTAAAGATCACAAACTTGCTTCACAAATCATTGTTAAAATCAAATTATGTTAATGGTTTAGTAAATTTGTATAGATGATTCAGTATTGCACTTATAATCACATTAATTCAATTTTTAACATTCATTCAATTTTTTAACATTGATTCAATTTTTACAGATGATTCAATATTGCACTTATAATACTTTAATTCATTTTAAATATTGTTCAATTTTTTAACATGATTCAATTTTTTTTAAACATTTTTGAATTATCAATCACATTAAAATGAGTTTTACGTTTGAAAAACTGGAAGCAAAGTTAAACATCTATCGGTTTTTGAAAAATCCTTTTCAATCTTCTCAAATAAAAACACTTCTCATCGATCCGGATTATATATAATATTATATAATATATTATATATATATCTTTATATTTATAATATATATAATATATTATATTTATATATAAAAGTTATATATTATATATATATTATATTTATTAGATATATATATAATATATTATATATAGGGGGACTTTCTTTTCTGAAACCATTCGTATGCGAGAATGACAGAACACAAAAAACATACTGCACGCCTTGTAAAAATAAAAAAATACATGAAAAATCTCAATAATCGTAAGAATCCACCTATGTTCTTCAGTTTATCATGAACTCTTCCTTTCTTTCACAAAAACCTTACACTCGGCATCAATATTGTATGTTGCACCATACATGCAACTCCTTCAAAGAAAAGTTTTGTATTTCTAATTTTTATCAAATTATTTAGATCAACTATGTTTTTTTTAAGACATATATGTAATGTTTTTAGAATTCATGTGCAAAAAAACTACATTATTGAAGGCGTGATGCATTGTTTTTTGGTCGTTCATAGTCAGTTCTCGCACTAAGAATGGTTCTGAAAGAAAGTCGCACCTATATATTTATATATAATATATATATATATATAATATATATATATATATATATATATATATATATATATATATATATATATATATATATCTATCTTTATATAATATATATATATATATATATATATATAATGGCCATTCAAAGCAGAACCACTTTTTTTGTACAGAATTTACAGAACCAATTTAAACTGTTAGATCACTAGTGCCATTAGTGTACAGTAATTAAAAAGAGTGTTAGATAAAAAAATATTAAATTGGTTAAAGGTTATAGAGGGAATTTAATTGATAATTTTAAAAAACTGGCTCATATTCTCTCCAATTGATTAGGGCAAGTATCTCCCTATTTTGTTTCAGTCGCCTCTCTTTTTATCCTTGCCCTCAATCGCCTCCAACAAAAACACCAATTATTAATTCCTTTTTCTCCTTTCTTATAAGGTTTAATTGTAGTTAAAAACAATTTCTTGTAATCTATTAGTATTATAAGGTTATTTTTGGAGATTAAACCAATTATCTGATATCGTGATCTCTTTTTTCCTCACACAAAAAAATTCCTAACCGCCAACACCACGATTCACTGCTTCCATCCACAACTTCATCTTCATTAGTATTGCATCGACTTCACAATTAGAGAGGGGTTAATTTTGAAAGTTTAGTATTTAAAAGATAGAATCTAAAAGTAAGGGTGAACATGGAACGGTTTGAGTTGGTTTTTGGCCATAATTAAACCTCGAACAGATAGTTTGCTTTTTAAATTTCATAAAACCAAATCCTGCACAAAAAGTTTTGTTTGTTTTTTTTTTAGTTTTTTCATTGTAGGGCAATCATTTCAACATATTTGAAATCGGTTTCATATGGCAAATCAAAACTATGTGCGAGTATGTTGAATAATTTGTTGATAAATAATAAGATTTTATAACATGTATATAAAGATGAGATGTGCAAACATATATGAAATAAAAAAACTAACCAATTTATTATAGTGTTAGCTAAATACACGTGTGTTACAAATATCAAATAGACGTGTCTCGTATTTTATAACTTTCATGACTAATTGTATTAAAACCAATATGTATTTTTTTGTTTAATGAATATTAGAATGAGGCGGTTCATTTTTCGGTTTGGGTTTTCTTATAAAACCAAAAGCCAAACCAAAACCAGTGATTTCCTTAAAATAAAAAACTATGTCGTCGGTTTATAATTGGTTTAGTCTTTTGGCCAGTTTTTCTGGTTTTTGGTTGGTTTTTCGATTTTGTTACTCAACCCTATTTAGAAGAAAAATCAAATGCCCGTCAATAAGTTACAAAAAGTAAGGGTGTGCATATGTGTTTTATGGTCTATATAAAATTTATTAAAGAGGTGTGCATATATGTTTTAAGGTTGGTATGAAATTATTAAAATGGTGTCCATATGTGTTTTATAGTTGATATAAAATTAGTTAATAGAGTCTGTATATATGTTTTGAGGTTAATATAAAATTATTAATGGAGTGTGTATACGTGTTTTATGGTTGATATAAGATAAGGTGTGTATATATATATATTTTAAGGTTGATATAAAATTATTGAATAGGTGTGCATATGTGTTTTATGATTGATATAAGATAAGGTGTGTATATATGTCTTATGGTTTGCTATAAATTTAATGAAATTGTTTGACATATGTGTTTTATATAGGGGTGTGCAAGGTTCGGTTTGGGTCGATTTTTGGCTAAAACCGAAACCGAACCGAGATAGTCGGTTTTTATAAAACCATAAACCGAAACCGCTCGGTTTTTGGCGGTTTGGTTTTTCCAGTTTTTCTGTTTGGTTTTTTGGTTTTTCCAATTTCAAACCGTCTATATTTAGTTGTGGCAAATTTATATTAATAATTTTGTTTTACGTAGAAAATAAGTTACTCTTTTTTTTCAATATGAGCCGAATAATAATAACCCAAATTTCTAAAATTATAAACATATAAATGAAACACACACATGCAAGTGAAAATACACATTGTATGATCATTGTCATATATGTAACGATATATTGTCACGTAAACACACGTACATGACAAACATATATATATAAACATTAAAAAATATGTGTATTATAATTCCACCCACAAAATAAATATGAATTTAAAAATTGGATTTATCATATATTAATTTATATTATATTAATTATATATTATTATAAAATTGGTTCAGTTCAGTTCAGTTTTTACGGTTCGGTTTTTGGACGAAAACCGAAACCGAACCGAAATTTTTCGGTTTTTTGAAAAAGTTAAAACCTAACCATCGGTTTCTAGTTTCAGTCGGTTTTTTCGGTTTGGTTTTTTTGGTTTTTGATTTTTTCGGTTTTTTTTGCTCACCCCTAGTTTTATAGTTGATATAAACTCATGAGAAACTTTTTAATTTTGTTTAAAAATAATATTCTTGTTTTATTTTATTTATTCAGGTGGCTATACATGGATTATTTAGGGTGGATGTTTTATCTGACTCAAAAATAATAGCTCACAATAGCTGGTGACAAAGAAACTGAAGATGCGAGCTTAATTAAGATGATTAAAAATAAAAAACACTTATGTGCATAAGGGATGTCGTTGTTATTCCAATTTGAATTTTTAAGTTGTAATAAGTTGTTATTTTGTGTATTATAATCAAATTGAATGTTATATAATTATAAAATTTGTACGATGAAATATTGAATATTTGTTCATTTCATCAAAGACTAATTTTATTGTGTGTTTTCATTTTGTTTGAAAATTAAAAGTTGTTACCTAGAAACACAATTACATTATTTAAAAGAAAATATACGCACATGACGTGTTTTCAATCATGTAAATAAAGTATGTTTTTTAAATCATTAACTTTAAGATATTAAAAATATTTATGTACTTTACCAATTTTAAATGAACATGACTTTTTGAAAAATTCATGATCAAAAAATCAAAACTATAAAAAAATCTAAAAGTTAAAGAGCTTTTAAAAGTGGGATTTTTGTATAAAAATAAAAATAAAATAAAAAAGTGTTTTTTACTATCATGCCCTTATAAATTAATTAAATGTATTTAATAATTATTATTTTAAATTTGTTCAAAAGAGTTCTGTTAGTTCTCGCATTAATATAACACGTAGGTTAAAAAACTTGAATTGAATGTTTTCATTATGATCATCATACCACTAATATTAAACTGTTGTTTCAATAAGTGAATTTTCTAATTCAACGTTTCACCAATGACATCATTACCGAAATTAAAAAAGAAATGAAAAATCTTGATTTTTTTTCTTTACAAAGATATTAATCACAAAAATTTTCGTTTAAGTCATTTTTTGAAAGATATAAATCACAAACTTCTACTCCTTTCAAGTTTTTGCAAGTTACATAAACTAGACGTGTACCCGTGCATAGCGACATAATTTTATAGCGGTATATAATTGTAATGGAGATATTGTGATTAAGTGTTTCGTGTAACGTTATTAAAATATGGATCGGGATTGAGATGAATTTTTAAAATAAGAAAAGAAGGAAAAAAATAGATAAAAGTTGCATATGATGAATTTGTAAAGAGAATAAAAATTAGTGCTGCCATGCATAATTCGTTAAATGAATTTGTGAACCAATAAATAAGATATGAGTCCAGAATTTGGCCCACTTTATTGCGCGCTACCTTCACCGCTAATTATTACAACATCATAATGCTACTTAAATGGTGTCCGGTAAATTTATTTTTTAAAATTTTCGTTATGTGTAAAGTCGTTATCACGAAAAACATGTAAACAAAAAATATTGCTTGCCAAAACTTTTGATTACAGGGTACTCGCCACCGCATCGCGCGGGTACCCAGCTAGTTATATATAAAGGATTTACACCATATTGTTGAATGTTGAAAAATCAATTAAGCTATATATAAATATCATAATTTTATTCAGTTTAAATAGTGTTTAATCTCAAATCATCAAGCTTTTATTATTTTTGTTTATACCGCATAATTTTTTTATCACTACAACTATTTCATGATATAAAATCTCGTTGCTATGCACGTGTACTCTTTTATATAATTGAATGGATATTATGCGGTGTAGTTTCAACATAAAAGAAATTTGGATAATATTGGGCTGATTTTTTAACAATTCAACAATGATCTTCGTGCCTTATATATAACTAGACGAACATCCGCGTAAAGCGATGGTGTATAACGGCGAATAATTATATATGTGAATTTGTGATTTTGGTGTGACCCTTAATGCAACACTTACGGTTCAATTGGTGATTATTGCGAGAAAAAAGTTTATGATAGATTTTGTTACCATTTTTAAGTTTCTCAAGTTTCAAAATTTAAAAATTTTCATCCGCCTTTTATATATTAGTATAGATATAGATATAGATGGTTCGAACGTATACTTAACTAACGAGTGATTTTTACCCCGAGCTTCATATTTTTCATCCACCATATTTAAATGACACATGTGTGTGTGGATTTTATTTTGTAAATCTTTTGTGGATCTAGCATTTCTCAAATTTATTACTACTAGTTTTAATGCCCGTGCACGCACGGGACTTAGACATGAAGAATGAATTCCGTAATAATTTCGTTATTGCGATTTTAAGTAGGGGTGAGCCGAAAAAACCGAACCGGACCGAAAACCAAAAAAACCGAACCGAAACAATCGACCGAAACTAGAAACCGATGGTTCGGTTTTTAACTTTACAAAAACCGAAAAATTTCAGTTCGGTTTTGATTTTTGACCAAAAACCGAACCGTAAAAACAGAACCGAACCAAACCAGTTTTATAATAATGTATAATTAATATAATATAAATAAATAAATAATAAACCAAAATTTTAAATTCATATTTATTTTGTGGATGAAATTATAATATATATATATTATCTTAATGTTTATATATGTGTTTGTCGTGTACGTGCGTTTACTTGACAATATATCGATATATGACAATGATCATACTGTGTATTTTCACATGCATGTGTGTGTCTCTAATTTATATGTGTATAATTGTAGAAATTTGTGTACACATTATTAGGCTTATATTGACCAAAAAATTAAAAAAAAAACCAATTTTCTACGTAAAACAATTTTATTAATACAAATTAGCCACAACCAAATATAAACGGTTTGAGACCGAAAAAAACCAAAAAACCAAACCGTGCACACCCCTAGTTTTAAGTAGATTATATGCTTTTTTAAAAACATATAATGTCTATATGTTTTATTATGTTATTTTTACTTTGTTCCGTGTAAATTAATGTAAACTCATTTCAATTCTATAATTTGAATTTCAGACTCTTTTTTACTTTCAATATTTTTATTCGGATAGTTATATCTTAATTTTTAATCAACAAACCAATTACATCAACCCGTGCGCACACGCAATTTGAACAGATAGTATTGAATAATTTTGTTTTGAAGTTTAATATTGTCACAATTCATAAATTCATGATTTTGTAACGTTTAATATTTTTTTTATAAAATTATATTAACTTTTTAATACTTACATAGTTACAATACTCATGCACGCATGAGTTTTACATAATTTCTTCATTATGTGTTAATATCGATTGATATTTGTATAGATTTTTGTTGCATAAAATATTTGACTTTGTTTAACTATAATTTTAGTTATCCTGTTCTATACATAATGTATGTTTAATAGCACATAACAATATTGAAAAAATATGTTTCTTCATGCTTTCATTTTGACATTAATAATCTTGTGCATATATATGTTGTTTTTCTAAAATATAAAGTCTATGAGTACAAAGTCTAAATGGTTATTTGTTAATTTTTTAAAGTTATTAGGAAACATGGAAAATTATAAATTTACACTTAACTCCATATAATTTATTTAAAAATTCAACCACTAAAGTTTTATTATTTATCACTTTTTTTTCTAAGTTTTTGTTTTCACAAACTTGACAAACATATATGTTTATGTGTTTTTTCTCTCTATCAAAATCTTCCACCAAAAATTTTAATTTTGACCAAATTTAATTCAATTTTGACTTTTTAAAACCAATCAAATCGCACGATTTTGCATACGTGGCAAAATCAAGCTTTTTGATCGTTCTAATAGTTATTCTCTTAACATTTAATCTCATACAAAACTTTGAAATAATGTAATTCTTTTATTATATAAAGAGATTTAGTTGTACAATAGCAACGAACTTTCAAGTTTTGTGTTAATTTGCACCATCAAACTTGTTTTACCGGAACCAGCTATATTTTTGTTCCACTTAACGACCGTTTGCAACGTTAGGCTTTTTAGCCAATGAACGTTTGCAACGTTAGTCCTTTATACTAACAGTTGTTTATTTTATTTTTTTAATTATTTTTTAAATTTGTAAAAATATTTGTATAAAAATGTGTGTATAAAAATGTATGTATAAAAATGTATGTATAAAAAATGTATGTATAAAACGTGAGTATGAAAACGTGTGTATAAAAAAGTTCACGTACCAAAACGTAACATTAGAAAAAAGTTCACGTACCAAAACAGAACATTAGAGAAAGTATTAAACATGCCACGTAGGCTTTTTTCCGGTTTTATAATTTTTTTTCCCGGTTGCCAGTCAAGGTTGGTGCAAATTAACACAAAACTTGAAAGTTCGTTACATTAAGTGGAACAAAAAAAGTTCACGTACCAAAACGGAACATTTGAGAAAGTACGTTGCTATTGTACGGCTAAATCCCTTATATAAAAAAGATTTAAACTGTTATTTGCTTGTATATGGATCAATGGGCTTCGATGTCATGGGTATATCAGTTTGCTAAGAATGCTTCACACAGATATAGTTGTAGGTTTACGTTTTATCAAAAACGCATAAGATAAGTTTGTGATCTATATATCTCGTAGGATTGTTAGTCGTCTTTTTAAAAAATAAAAAATTAATTCATTGAAACTATAAAAAAATTGATACCCAAAGCCACATTTCCTCAGATTGTTAGTTGTAATTTTAAAAAATAAAAAATTAATTCGTTGAAACAGTCAAAATTTTGTTATTTAAAGTGACATTAATATATTTTTTTCAACTAATTAATACAATATAATAGTAATAGGAGAAAAAACAACATATATTAAAAGATGCAGATTTTTTAGTCACTTTGTTAAGATTGAAGGACTAATTTGTAACCTTAAAAGCAATAAAAAAATAATGCTGGCAAGACTTGAACTAGGGATAATTATCTTGAGCAAATTGCAACATTTTAAGCTAGGCTAGCTCAAATTTTGTTTTTAATGTTCATCTTATATATTTAATATTAAGATTATGCCGAAAAGACAAACAGAACACTATTTGGTGATACACGTACTAGTTATGTACTTTTTCTTTGTGAGAAAAAATGCCAGCTTTACATGTTTATCTAGAAAAAAAAACTGACCCATTTATACAAAAACTCACTTCGAAAGTACGTTTAGGTGGTAAACATATCCGGATCTACAAAAAATATTTATTACTTCGTTAACTTATTTAGAGCTTAATTAGGAGGGGGGTTGCTTATTAGATAAAGTCAGATGAAATAAGCATGTGAACTAAATCTAAAAAGAAGTTTTGATAAAAAAGTATGTATTTATTTACCTTATGAAACTTAAGTTTTGATTTTTTTTTTTTGGTAACCATGGTTTCCGAGACATTGGCCGACTAATCCACGGAGTTTGAACCCACCGTCACACAAACTCAAACCAGGTAAAACTCTTCTTTTTCAGGAGGTTGGCGTGACCACTTCAAGGTTGTTTGTACCTAGGAGGAATTGAACTCGAGACCTCACACATTTTAGAGTGATAACCACAAGCCCTTTGGCCACTAGGCCATCCTTAAGTGGTTACTTAAGTTTGATTTTTGTTATACATTGTAGTTGGGAAGTCACATAAGGTGAGGTTTAGCAATGGAAGACATAATATCAAAGGGCTATTAGTTATGCAGAGTCAGATATATGGGGTCTAGCTAAATTGCTAACTAATGGAGGTGAAGGTGTATATATACTCAAACGAATACAGAGTAGTACTAATTATTTGATAGAAAGATGGAAGAGGAAAACCGTATTACCGCATTATGATGTTCCCGCTGAAGTTCCAACGCTTTCTCAAGTCTCGTGACAATCTCATCAATATTTGGACTTTCGGATCGCTCTTCATTCAAGCAGTCATACGCTATATCCGCGAAAATGTTAAACGATTGAGAGTCCATTTGATTCCATAGGTCCCAATCAATTATTTCATTGAGTTTCTTCTCCCTATAATGGGTAACGGCCACCGAAGCCAAGTACATATTATCTTGATCGTCGTTGATTACTGCTTTCCTACTGCACAGTAGTTCAAACATTACTATCCCAAAGGAGTACATGTCTGACTTGTGGTGTGCACTTTTTGACTCTAAATATGTTTGGTCAGTATACCCCATCGTGAACGAAACATTATCGGTATCGTAAGAAAGATGCCTTTGAGATGCTTTAACCTTCATGGAAAGTCTAAATTTAGATAACTTGGGTTCCCAGTTATCATTTAATAGAACCGTCTCACTGTCGATGTTACGGTGTAACACGCTAAAATCACGTTGCTCGTCATAATGAATGTAACTCAATGCATGGGCAAGACCGACAGAAATCTCCAATCTTCGCACCCATGTCAACAACTTCGAGTCACTTAGATAGTTTTCAAGAATTGCCCTTGTCTCAAGCTTGATAACGATGATTTTCTCATCTTTTTCATCACAAAACCCTACAAGATAAACTAGATTTGTATGCTTGAGACTAGAAAGCATGAAAATTTCCATCCAAAACTGTTGTTCTTTTTCACCGTCCCATTCTTTATTTGACCATCTCTGAGCATGGATTTTAATCAACTCACCGGACCACATGAGCTTTCCCCCCGCGTAAGCATTTCCGAAATCTGCATCTTCTTGGATGATGTTTTCTTCATCAAAGTTGTTGGTAGCTATTAGGATATTTTCAAGGGGGATTTTGAGGTGAGCAAGGTGGTGGTAATTGGGTGAAGACATTATTAAGTTTGTGTTTATTAAGTAAATGTGTGAGTTAAAAAAGGTGTTTGGGTTACGGAAGGATGTGAAGGAAGAAAGACTATGTATTCAAATATTCAATGAATACCAGCTGATGAGACGTGTGTATTATAAAGGCAAACTCTGCACCTACCCGTCTGTATCCATAACAACCCTACTAAAACTAAACAACGATTTCTTTTGTACTTGAATGGGTTATTTTGTTAACGTTTTTACATATGTAATCAAAGTTGTATTTCAAATTACTTTGTATTTGAGTTTTTCTTTTTTTTTCATACAGTACCTACAATCAACACTTCAACGTCCTTAAAATGTTTCCAAATTTAACTTCGCTGGTTGAATGGTCCCAAAATTAAGCCAAATATAAGCTAAAATGAAAATGGTTAATATATATTTTATTTATGGCCAAAATGTATTTTAGTACCTTAAAATTTGGTTAACCGGATCTTCTATTACCCCAAAGTATAAAAGGTGTATATCATAGTACCTCATAGTTGGTAATCTGGTCCACGTAGTACCCTACCCCTAATTAACTAAGTCACATGATTTTCACATGGTTATTATCGTTGGTTTTTTAACGGAAGTGTTTCGGCCATTAAGTAGCTCACGTGACCCTTTCCACTTTACTTCTATGTACACGTTTTTCTTTTTTTCTTCAAAAAATTTTACTCACGTCAAAATATTATCTTCAAAAAACTCACATATTTGAATCCTTACATTGATACTCTATCACAATTATTCCTTTATCATAATAAGTGGTCAATTTTCATGATAAGATTACAATCGAGATAAGATCAAAAACTACATAATGATTGTATTGCAATTGGTATTTCGTTCATTAATATCAGTAGGTCATGATGAGCATGGGTCTAGAACCGGTGGAACTGGAACCGGAACCGATAGATCCGAGAACTAAAATTTTGAGAAAAGTAGGAACCGAGAACTGAACCAAAAATATATTTCGGTTCCGGTTCTGGTTCGGTTCTTTGGTTCTACCGGAATAGGAACCGATTTTCTAGAAGCAAAAAAAAAACTCATGCACTAATGAGTTAAGCTAATAAAAAGCACAAAAAATTATTTTTTAAGCATTTGCAATAACTTTTGTTAAAAGCAATAACATTTAACAACTAAAGCATAAGTTCAAATAAACAATCATTCTATAGTTCACACGTTCAATAACTGCATAAAAATCCGAAAAACAAAATAAAATAACTTCAAATTTTGTCCAACAAAATAACTAGAACCATTTATATTTTCACCGTTTGTTTCTCTTTATCTCTTCCGGTTAGTTTCTCTAATTATTCTTCCATATCTTTCCCAATCGCATCGTCTTTAATAAAATCTTTAACATCATCCCAGCATTCTACTTTCAAACGATTTGTAATGGGTACAATGATCTTGGTATTTGCTCCTACTTGTAATGCACAACATGCCACAACTTCTGACGCACAAGGACATATTTAAGGTCGTGAAGCAACTAGCATAATAAATACGAATGCAAATAAAAATCAAATATATAACTTACCTTCATTGTTTTGATAATGATGATAGTTTTTTATGTTTTAATGGACTAAAGCTTAGGGTTTAAGCTATTTAGCTATTTTTTTTAAGTAGGCTATTAGGTTTTTTTATGGTACGTATAATTTAAGTAAGAAAAAAATGACATAATTAAAGAGAGACGAGAGATGTGAGCGAGGATCATTTTACGGAACTGAGAACCAGTTGTAACCGTAACCGAACCGATCCAAAGAACGCGTGCGCCGCGCGAGCGTAGACGAAACTCAAGAACCTAAACAAACCCACGTAGCTTGGTTCCGTTGGTTCTTCTTGGTTCGGTTCTTCTTGGTTCCGATCCGGTTCTTTGGTTCTTTTGCTCATCCCTAGGTCATGATGCACTCATTTTGGCTTGCTATATGAATATATAAAACTGAACATCAACAAGCTTAAACAAGAGTATTGCATGTCAATAACAAGGTCAATTCCATAACTTAATGGATTAAAGTACATAAAACAATTTATATATATAGCATGCTAAAGGAAAACTGATGTTTCTTTTAAGACTCAATTCAAACCATGATAACTTGAGTACTTATTCATAAAATTGAACATAACTCAAGTACTGATTGATAAAATAAAACATATAACATACTTAATTTAAACTACAGGAGCATCAGGTTTGGAAGAGCATGATTTTTTATTATGGTCTGTTGAATTGCATATACCAAAATGCATGTTTCTTTCATGACGGGGAGAGCTTAGTCTTTGATTTTTTTCGGTTCAAACTTCCTTTTCCTTCTCGCTTTTTCGCGCTTTACCTGCCAGTTGCGTTTTGAGAGAGGTGGAATAAATTCCGCGCGCTAGGGCCACTATTGTCCGAACTCCTCACTCACTTCCAACAACTTCAATTGGATAATTGTACGCAACAATAAACTTATCCTTTGAATAGCATTTGTCTACAAAATCAAACGGATCTCTCGCTCTGCTCTTAATTGCTGCACTTGCATGACAACATGGAATACCAGCAAACTTCCATTCCCCACAACTACATGTTCTATTACCAATATGGACACAATGTCCCAAAGTGGGTAAATGAATTCTAAGAGAAAGACGTTATAAAAAAGAGAAAAAAAAGTCACGTGAGCTACTTAATGGACCAAACACTTCCGTTAAAGTAACTAACAATAATAACCATGTGAAAATAAAGTGAGTTAATTAATTAGGGTTAGGGTACTACATAGACTAGATTACCAACAATGAGGTATTATGACATACCTTTTATACTTTGGGGTAGTAGGAGATCTTGTTAGCCAAATTTAAGGTACTAAAATACATTTTGGCCTTTATTTATTGAAGCGACAAGTGTTGACTTCTACATTTATAATCATAATTAAGGGTGATAGGGTGGTGATTAAGCTTACCATAGTTATTATATACATAGCATTTAATGAACTCATAATGTTCATATTTATACCTATCTGGCGATTATATTTATAGAAAATGTTCTGCATATGGAATGATTGATGTTAATTAAATGGTGGATTTTCAAGTATGGTAAGCTTAATCACCACCCATAGGGTGGTGGTTTAGCAAAACCCCATGGGTGTTGTTTAAGCTTATCATAATTAAAAAACATGTCCACACATAAACTCGCTTATATTAATACATACTTTAATCAAGCTCATTTACCTTAATTACTATCTCCGTCTCACAATAACTGTCCAGTTTGACAGTCAAACTGGTTTAACTTTGACCTTAAATATTTTTGTGTTTGCTATATAATACTTGATGCAAAATATATGAATGAATAGGGTTTTAAGTGTATTTTTATTGATATGATTTTCTTCAAGTATTATATAACAAAAAGAAATATATTTAAGGTCAAAGTTGAACCAGTTTGACTCTGAAAAGTCAAACTGGACACTTATTGTGGTACGGAGGGAGTATATGTATTATAATCATGTATTTTGGAAATATGTATAATTAAGGAATGCTTAAACAACACGTTGTTAGCAAAATCCTAAAATAAAAAAGAGTAAAAGACACGATCAACATTCAACACTAATAAATTTAAAGATGCATGGCATCCAATGAGAACAATTGCATGTTAGCTTATTCTGTTAGTCTTTTTATTTGCTATGTTTGGGGGAAAATAACTAGCATTTTCTTGAATTGAGGTATCAACATGAATTAAATACCACAAAAGTACAATTCAAGCTCATGAAGTGAGTACATTGGCTAAAAAGGCTCCGCTGCATTTAGTCAAACTAGAATGGGTTGCGTATGAATCTAAGAAAGGGAAAAAGTCAGAGGCCAATACAAAAGAGAATTGTTACATCCACAAAATAACTTCCACAAAATTTCCACAAAATAACATGTATCCAATCAAAATCTTTTTGGTCAGCATCCCTCAATACAAAAACATGTGAACAGATTTTCCTAATCACTTGTTAATTGGCCAGCTAGCAACTGGATATTATAATTAATCATCAGACATGTGTCATAATTAGATGCTAATCTGTTTTTTATAACAACTGTAAAGACCTAACCCTTCTTTTGTGATTCATGAAAAGATAAAAAATGAGTATCGAGACAGTTCATATCTTATAAACTTTGTAAAAAAACAATAACGTCAGAACTGGTTTAGGTCTCTGTAGACATTATTTAAATGTTTCAATTGTAGATACCTGTATAATATTCACAAGAGAACCAATTCTTCCCTATACATGTCAATACTTCTAATGTTGTATTTAAATGATCGTAGATCTTGTTTAGTTGTTTATTAAATTAAGCGTTTATCATGACTTCATTAAAAAATATTAAAACACATCCAAACTCGTCAGCCATGATTTATTTTCATTACTAAATTCATAGATGCCTGTCATGATAAAACATGGCATTTAAAAGTATTTGTTTCAACTATGTTTGAGTCCTTCGTGATTTATCTTTTCTTCTAAAGTCTATATATTCAGTAACATTCATTTCAGGTCATTTTGTGTGACAGTCGTTGAGTTTACTAAACCCTCCTTGCGTGCTCAACGAAAGATCTACCGCAAGATGGAGCTCGTGCTCTCACTTTGACCCAAAAGATTATAGGCCGGCTTGATCGCAGTTAGATTATTATGATTACATGGCCTCATATTATAATCGTAAAATGTGAAAAGGGCTATATGCAATTGATTGTAAAACTTTGCAACCAATTTCAAGACGCTAAATTTCAACAGTAATATATACCACAAATAAGTTTCAACACTAATATATATACCACATATACACTTAAACAGTACTAGTGGTAATGGAAGATTCTAAATTATAGGGTATTTTGTATGAATTGGATCTCGCTCCATGGTAAAGACAAGCTGCGTCAAATGAGCGATATGAACCCTGTGCGAAAATGTATTGAAGTACACATGAATATTTTAAGCTAATAGAGTTCCTTTTAACCCTAGTGAGTGCCGCATGTAATTCTTTACCACAAACAAGCTATCACATATCGAGGAACTCCATCTTCAGACACAAAAAATTTGACCACAAGCGTGTGGACTCCTTGCAATTTACACTTGATTTAACGTTCCATCCATGGCATTGAAAACCGGGTCTCTAATCGATCCGGTCGAGTCATTGGGTTACCGGTTCAACCATCGACTCAACCCGGTCTTTAAAAAAAATTATATATATTTGTACAATGATAAAAACAAGTATATATAAATCATGAATTATTCCATATATTTAGCATAAAAACCATTTACTAACCAATATAAATGGAAAAATAAAATTAAGTCGCAAATATATATAGTTAACTTACTTTATTTGCAAAAAACATAGAAAAAAACCCGGCCGGGTCTCGAGAACCGGGTTGAGCCGGGTCACTTCAAACTCGGCGGATCTAACCGGGTTTCGAAAATATGAAACTCGATTTAATTTGACCCGTTTTTTAAACCGGAATCGGTTGAACCGGACGGGTCAAACCAGGTTTCAAAACATTGGTTCCATCACCTTCATTGCTATGGAAAAAGTTGAGATTCTTGATGTAAAAACATGGTAAAAATGTACTTCTCATGTAAATGACCATACAAGAATAAATTATCAACATTCAATTGAAACAAACACGAGTGGTTATGCACAACAAGACTAATAATACATATAACAGTAACCACTTTAATTACAGGACTAAAAGTCCCCCCATAATCAATTCCTTCCCTCTGACTATATTCCTTGGCAACAAGCCTAGTCTTATACCTTTCAATTTCACTTGATGACTTGCACTTAATTTTAAACAACTATTTACAACCAAAGTCTTTCTATTAATAGGAAAATTAGTTAAAACCCATGTATTATTCCTAACACATCTTTCATTTTATTATTCATGGCATCAACCCAGTTCTTATATTGAGTAAACTCAAGATAAGTCTTGGGTTCAACAGAGTTATGAAGATCGGGAGCAAAACAGAAGTTTAAAGTAAACCGATTAGAATAATTAACATGTGTTTTAATACCATACTTCTTTTTGCTAAGAAGAACAAAGTCATTAAAATTAGAAGGAAGGTTTCTTACTCTCGTTGACTTCCTCATAGTCTATGGCTCATTCCCATTGATAGCAATACTTTGAAACTCAATACCAGACCCAAGAACCATTATTCTTAGGCTGACTGCCCTTAAATATAGTATTTTTATGATCACTTTGGATTGCAATGGTTGTTTCATCAATGACAAGACTTGTTGGTGATTTTAGTGTCATCGGCTGTTTTAGGTAATACGAACTCTACCATGACAAAATGTGCATAGGTTATGTCGTAACATAAATAGTTACGCCGTAACCATGCGGGGAAAGGGACAAAGACTTTTGGGGTTGGTTACGCCGTAACCTAAGCGATTTGGTTACGCCGTAATCAATAGCTAGTATCAAAAGTTTTCTGGTTACGTCGTAACCACTAATGGTTACGCCGTAACATGTGAAATAGTTATATGTAAAAGTTTGGTTTTAACCAACTTTAACCACCTAAAACCAACCTTAACTTTCATTAAGTATATGTCATATAACCAAATACATTTGGTCTCAGAACACACGCGAAAAACACATACAATTCCTCTGTTGTTCTTGCTTTGTTCTGTTGTGCCTAGAAACAAAGTGTTCTCTTCTAGAATTATGTCGATAAGGATTTCGTGCAACCCAGGCACCTATAGGTCGAAATACTTTATACGAAAAGTGAACTCAACAAGACTCTAGTAAGATATCCAGAATTATAACTACACCCTACCCAATTTCCTAACAAACATATAAAGCATTTTTTTGTGATAATCATGGTTGTAAATACTGTGAAGGATATGACAACGAACTTTGGAAAACTTGATAAGTTTGAAGGGCATGATTTTAAACGGTGGCATAAGAAGATGCATTTTCTAT
>BQNB010078983.1:0-28068 GCA_026074375.1 Tanacetum coccineum
GTATGTATGAAGATAAAGGTCTATGAAGACAATCTCAAGGAATATTGGACTTCAGCATCATTGTAGTTTACTTTATTTTTCTTGTAAGAAACGTTGTAACCAATTCACGTATGTCATCATGTTAGAGGGAGATTGTTAGCTTTATGTTTTTGTGAAGCTGATGACATTTACGTCAATTGTACTAGATATCTAATAAGCGTATAACGCAGGGGCTTATGATGACTATATGTAATAGATAAAATGTGTTAAGCCTATAAATACCCCTCTAGAGTCTCCTAGAGGGGTGTGGGTAAG
This sequence comes from Tanacetum coccineum, assembly GCA_026074375.1. NCBI lineage: Eukaryota > Viridiplantae > Streptophyta > Magnoliopsida > Asterales > Asteraceae > Tanacetum > Tanacetum coccineum. The sequence goes on from BQNB010078983.1 coordinate 295, forward strand.
AATTAGGTCTTGTTGTCTTTCTTTCCAAACTAATAAACATTCTTTTTTCTTTCCATCCTCTCTCTACTTTCTCTCACTAAAACCATGTGTGTTCTTGTATGGTTTGATCTTCCCCGACCTCCAGAAAGGAGTTTCTTGATACTCTACAAATTTGATATATAGCATATTTATAATACATGACGAGTTTTTATTTGATTCATCTCCAACGTCCTGGTAATTCGGAGCCATACATGGGTGTTTTGGGTATTGCGGATTATGTAGTTTAAGGTAGATATAGGAAAAAAGGGTTATGTTCCTCGTGTAATAAGAGCATGAACTGTTGTGGGCTACTCAGTGAATTAAAGATAGTAACACGTGCATGACTGAAGTGGATGTTAAACTATTATTGCCGCTTACTTTAGCTATATCATAAATTCTAGATCGACAAACAGATGCTAATGATTTGAGATGGCTTAATCCATGTCTCAGATTAACATGTACCAAAAACAAAATGGAAGAAGAATAGTGTTCAAATCATAAAATCTTTAATCGCTAATGATTGTTATTTTGGTTCTATCGACGGATAGACAACTCATTTATTTTTTGGAGGAAAGTAGATTGATTGTTGCTGGACGCCTACTTGTTGGTATTAATTGCATTAAAGTTATATGCATGCCTGGGTGGGAGTTTTTTGTATTATGGGCATGATATAAAATTATTAAATATTTTCGATAATATATGAGACCATGGGGTCACACACAATGACATGAGACTTCAATTTATGTATTTATCGTAAATACATAAGTGATCTATTAAGGTGGAAACATGATTGCGCTTAATCAATTGGTCTGATTAAATAAAGTAACATAGTTAAACCAAATGACCAGATGGAAGCCTATCTGGACCTCCTCCAGTTCGTCCGCCCCTATGGGGATGTGTATGGGCTTAGGCTTGGTTTATTACTTAGGGAAAAGATAAGCGTATATATCTGTATAATAATTATAGTATATCTTATATTTAAATATAGAAGATATCCTTAAAAAGTATTATAAATACACTCATTTAGATTTAAAGTTTAATCCATCATTATTCCACCAAAGGTTTTCGAACCCCTCCATCTCTTATTGTGCTTTCGTTCGAACCTCAAGAAAGAAAAAACACACACTTGTAAACAACCCGCAATTTTCATAAATGTAAATATCCATCTATTAAGTTAGATGATGTACAATCTATCAGTTATATATGAACTCACCTTTTTCAGGGAAATTTTTTTGCTTTATTACATTACATTACTTACTTTGCCAATATCTCAATGTGCAATGCATAACTAAAGTTAACGGGCTCAGGCAACCTATCTATGGCAATCCTATCTTCATATATGTCAAGCAATCATCATAATATATCAAGTCAATATCATAATATCATTTTTACAAAGTACATTATTCCTATAATGTACCATTTGCAACGTTATATCAAAACGGGCTTTAAACCGTTATCGGATATCTCTAAACCCTAATTCCATGAAGGATTAACATCTAAAGTGAATGCACAAGATACTAAAGCATATGTACAAGCAATATAACATCTCATTTGAAATATAAAATCTCTTCAACTCAAAGTACAAATCTCTAAAAGCTCAATGTACAAGTCATTAAGCATGATCTCTAAAATAGCCGTTTTACCTCCGTTTTCATTCTAATTTCTTCACCACCACTTGTGTACAAGCTACTACACTCATTCTACAATGTATAAACCCTAAATATTCTATTCATAAGCTTTCATACATCTTTTTATACTCAAAACCCTAATTCAAAACCCTAAACCCTAAAACCAAGCTAGTTTCTAAACCATGACCCGTTTCTTGATTTTTACCCATTGTAAACCTAAACCAACTCTTAAATAAGTTATAATAACATAAATTACAACATCCTCAATCATATTCCATCATCATTTCATCATTCTACCTCAATTATCCAAGAAACGAATCCAGAAAACCCTAATTGTACCCTAATTATAATTTTGACCCGTTTACTCATTTTCAGACCATCTCATTCTCAAGTAAGCAACCAAGAGTCATTGTAAACCCATAAAATGAGTTTAAAAACCTTTATCTATCATTAACCATCCTTTCTTCAACAATGTACAAGAATTACAAAGCTAGAAAACCCTAAAAGTATTATACGAGCCCTATTTGAACCCGCGACCTCATTTCTCCATTTTAAACCCATTTTAACCCAAACCAATTGCTAATATTTGTTAATACTTCTTATATCAGACCTTAGGGACATGTATTAACTATCCTTAATCATTTATACACGAAATAAAGGCTTGAAAACTTGTGAAAACCTAGTCGAACCCTAAAACAGACCCGAACCCTTTCATACTCAATTTTGACCCATTTCAAACCATTCCAAGTGCAAATAACTTATGTAAACCTCTTCTAGAAACCCTCAAGCTGCTTACCCAGCTGCTTAGACCATCTCTTGGTCAAATATGAGAGCACATGGCCTCTCTTTTTGCTTACTTCAGCCGCGGCATCAAAATGGACAACCACCTCACCAAAGCTAGTTTCCTAGACTTCCACACATCATTTTCTAGCTTTAACACCTCCCTAACTAGACCCTCTATGTGTCAAGACCAGATCATGAAGCTTGCTTACTCATTATACCTTCAAATGGGTATAAATAGGACTCCTATGTGTTCATTCATACTCGCACCCCCTATCTTCTTTCTATAACCCATAAGGCAGCAATCCTTTGCTCCCATATGATCCTAGGATCATAAAAGACGTTCAAGAAGCAAAGCCCTGAAGAAAACCTATGTGTTCAAACCAGATCATAACCCTAGCTTACTCCTATACCCTTCAAATGGGTATAAAAGGGCTTTGTGTGTTCATTCAAACTCGCCACCCCCCCATCTTCTACTATATATAACCCTTAAGGCAGAAATCCTTTAACTCCCCATATGTCCTAGATCTTAGAAAGACGTTTAAGAAGAGAAAACCTTGAAGAAGAAACGAAGCCTTGATGTCGTTACTCTAGCCGTACGAAGCCGAAAGCCTCGATTTCAACCCATTCCTAAGCCATAAGCTCAAACCAGGTTCTCTAAACTTATAATCTGCTCATGTAACGTTATAATGTTCATATGATCTTGATAAAATCATAATATAAAGCTTTGAACTCAAAAACCTAGTGTATTGCATTTGATTCAAAACCGTACACCCGAAACCCTAATTTCATGTTTTTACTTAAACTATGGGTTAAACTTGTAAACTTTTGTTATAATCAATCCTAATAAGCTATTATAATGTTAAAATAAGTACTTTGATAAGTTATAAGAGAATTTGACCTTAAAACCCGCGCGTTTTCATTTTAAAACCCTAATTTGACCCGTTTTACCTTTTAGCTTAACGAATCGTTAAATTAAACTTATGTTGTGTTAAATCTTCATATTTTAGTTTATTATAACTTATAAATGACTATTGAAATGTTAAATTAAGCTTGCATGGCAATTTGGACATGTTTTATAATTATAATCCATGCAAGGGGTATATATCGTAAATTTCAGAAACTTATAACTAAAAGGACTAAAAGTGTCATTTTATTAAAGTTATAACTACAAGGGTCTATTATGTCACTTTTTAAAGACCAGGGTTTATTATATCAATAAAATTTAAAGGACCAAAGTCGTAAAAGTGCAAACCCTAGGGGTCTACTTGTAATTTTCCAAACCCCAGGGTATAAAATGTAACATTTTGAAAAAGTGTAAAATCATATCCAAAACATTATATGTCATAACTTTAATTAATTCTCCTCGTGCTTAACATCTCCAGATATTGAATAAAATGCTTAAAACTGCTTATGTTCTAATCATTATATCATTCATCATCGATGTGCTTTCAAAAATCATGTCCCGGATTTATATCATACCACAATACTAGAGAGCTTCATATTAAGAAGTTTCATCTTGGTATTACGTTCTGTCTGAGTTATTGGGTTTACGATTTAAAGTGCCCTAGCTCCACAAACGTTTACTGAATGACTTCTGAATTATGATGGCCCGAACGGTGTTATGATAATTTTTATATCAAAACCGACATCAATATAAAATCTTACATATTCAATCAAACTAAGACTTGACATATATTACCCCAGGTTGCCCGTGTTGAAGCCGTTACTTTCATTCCCTATACGTTAGCTATCAATTTCCCTATAACTGTTCAGGTGAGTTCATAGCCTCGCATTTCAATCTTTTTATAAACCCGCGAGGGGGATACATGCTATAAACATGAATGCAATTATTTTTGTATGCTATTTCAATTTACTATTGCCTAAGTAACTGCTTTGCCTTTAAGTCCCCATAATCATGAACCGTTAATTACTCTCCGTAGTAAGCGCGAATGATGTGAATAGATCTATTTAGGCTAGACTCCCCGTTGGTGTACCCAGTTACGTGTAACCAATTGCACATCATTAGAAATCACGCGGGTATTTTGGCAAAGGTACCCGCAGGGGCTATAACGTATCACCATACCCTAAGGCATCGGATTCATGAGCTAATGGCAATAATAAATATGTTTTCAATACTGGGAGTATATCAACGTAACCCAAATATCACATTTGCATTCAAATTATATTACTTAAACATATAGATTTCACTCAACCTTTGTGTTGACTTTTTAGCATGTTTTATCTCAGGTAACTAATGGCACGGAGTGGCGAGGACATAAAGATGGAAAAACCGTTATCATTCACACTTTGTAAACACAGATGTTGGGACCTCTCTTTTGTAAAAACTCTGAAGAAATAATGAATGATAACTTATTTTCGAAAACGACTCTTTTTGATTCGTTTTCAATGATTATGACTGTTGTACCTTGAAGTAATACCCCAGATTAGCTTCTGCTGCTATATGTAAAAATGGGGGTGTTACAAGCATACATTGTTTTTGCATTATTGTACTGACTGAAAGTAAGTTGATGTTCATTGGGAAGATCCATTAGTAACAAGCTTCTAGCCTTGACATCATTCTTCTTGTTGATCTTCTCTTCAGCAGTTACATGCACTGACATCTTTGTAACCGAAGTGCCATTCTCTTGTGATGTTTGTGGAACAGATACCCATGAGTTACCATTCTTTATGACCTCCCATAGAGCATAATCTTGTACCTGGAAGTACTGATTGATTCTCATCTCCCACATCTCATACCCACCTAGTTTGAGTATGGGGAGTTTAGCAGTAGTGTTATTCTGTACAGTTTCAAACTCCATGACTTCTAGATCAAAGTTTCTCATAACACAAGCTCTGATACCACTTGTTGATCCCAAACCTTGATCGATTCTTTAGCTTGTAAAGAGTATGTTACCTTGGATAAATCCAAAATAACAATAGTAGAGACTTTGAATGTATATTAAAGTGTATGCTGAATCTACACCTTAATACTCTAGAAGTAATATCAATGGAACAGTAAACTGTAATGCATTAGAATGAACAATGAATATAACCAAAAAGCTTCAATATTATTAGATTAATAATACGAGTACTCTTAACTAGTACTAGGGTTTACAACCTTGAAGCATGCACGACTATTCTCAAAAGTATATCAAAAGGTATATGTATATTTAACCCTTAACCTAGGATCTCCTTTTATACACCAAGGAGTCCTTTACAAGATAACTACGAATCTTAGAATATCTTCTATAATTCTAAACATATACATATCTTCCTAACTTTATAAGATATACACTAAGATTATTTCCATACATATCTTCTCATGCGTCTTTATCTTTATGCAATCTTCTTCTGGCAGTGTTAAGTCTTCCAGCAGTATTAACTTCCTCTCGCAGTACAAACTAACACTAGCAGTACTAATAATGTTTTAGCTGTACTAACTCAGTTAAAATTTGTTTGTTATATCATGAGCAGTATTAACCTCTTGAACTAGCAGTACTATCTTGTGAAGATTTATTCCCAACACCTTTTCCTTCCCTCTTCATGTTCCCAAAGATCTTCTTAGTATGAGAGGGGGTAACATAAATCCTTTTATGATTTGACATATCAACAAGTTGTTGATTCATAAATACTTGTATGAATCTAGGATACATCAAAAATTTGCGAGACACATTCTCCACATTTCTAACCATACTATCAAAGATATACTTGGAAAAGTTGAATTTTTAGTTTGTGGCTAAACAGATAATTGCAGAGGCCATAGTGCTACTAAATTCGTTCCATGCAGTAGTCTTAGCACTTAGGCATTGCAGAATAATATGAATCAAAAACTTTCATTGAGGAGAAAAGAAAGCCTTATAAAATGTAAGCTTCTAAGAAAGTTTTTCATACCCCATTCTTGTCAGTTCTTCAAAAATAGTAGCATTGGGTAGATAATCGGTACCTTCATCATCTTCCAGTTGAAGATCTTTTCTTATTGTGGATTCAGTTATGACAATCTTTTTTCCATCTACTAGGGCTTGTAACCGAATGTCCCCTTTAACCGTTTTTACCTTAGCAGTAGTCCAGAACTATTCAATACACGAAGTGTATATTGTGGGATTAACTGTTAATGCATAATTAATAGGGTTTGCAATTAGAAAATCCATTATCTGCTCAAATCCTTCACATTCAGCAGGTTTAGACAAAAATGCGACTAAATTATGAATTTCATCAAACTGTAGATCCGCCATTGAGTTGGGTTTTGATAATGAATGATGAAATTGAGTTAGGGTTTATGATTAGAGAGTATATGATTGAACGAAATCAATTAAATGAGTGATTGAAACCCTTGATCAAAGTATTTATGAAATTACCCTCAACAACATTAACGTTCACAAGCAGTTGTAAGTTTATGCCTAGCAGCATTAACTTTCAACATCAGTAGTAAGTTTATGCCTAGCAGCATTAACTTTGAGCTACAAGCATTAACTTCAATTCCATTCCAAATAGCTTTTCCATCATCAAATTAACATTTTGGTTTACAAAAAATCTCTGTCTGTTTTTGATTTCTCTCAATTCTTTTTGCTCACAATTCTCTCTGTCTGTTTTTTGATTTCTCTCAATTCTTTTTGCTCACATTTCTCTCTTTCTATTTTTACATAGCTCTCTTTTTGTTTTTCAACTCACCACATCTCTCAATTCTTGTACTCACCAAAACACTCTATCTGTTTTTATTTCACACAACTCTCTTTCTGTTTTTATTCTCACTAATTCTCTCAATTCTTTTTCTCACTAAATCACTCTGTCTGTTTTTATTTCACAAAACTCTCTTTCTTACAATATTAATTATACCAACAGTAGTAAGTATAACTATCAGTATTAACTTAGCAATAATAAGTATAACTAGCAACACTAATTATACTTACCAGTAGTAAGTTAACCCAATAACACTAACTTAAATTTCATCCTTAGCTGCTTTTCCATTCCATTCCAAACATCTTATCCTTAATCAAGACTTCAAAGATTGAGCACGCCAATACTAGCAATCAAATATTGAAATCTACTTATATCAAATGCTTTTGTAAGCAAATCTGTAACATTCTTATCAATATGAATCTTGATCATTTGAATTAGCTTCTTTTCATTGGAATCTCTAATAAAGTGAAGTCTAATCTTAATATGCTTTGTTTTTGAATGAAAACAGGGTTCTTAACTATGCATATAGCACTGTTAGTGTCAATATAGATCTTAGTATGCATAAAGTTATACCCATAATCAAGCAATTAATTTTAAATCCAAAGTACTTGGCCACAACAACTTGAAGCAGCTACATACTCAGCCTCTGTTGTGGAATTAGCAACCACAGTCTGCTTCTTGCACTGCTATGAAATCAATCTACACCTAAGGAATTGACAACCTCCTGTTGTTGACTTCATATCTAAGCTTGCTCCAGCATAATCACTATCAGTGTATGCTACCAAATCAAAAGGTAAATCTTTTGGATACCAAAGGCCCAATTTAGGTTGACCTTTTAAGTATCTAAAAAATCTTTTCACAGCATAGAGATGTGACATTTTTGGGTTGACTTGGTATCTTGCACAAGCACACACTACAAACATAATATTAGGTCTTGAAGAAGTAAGATACATCAATGAACCAATCATTGATCTATATAAGTGAACATCTACTTCTTCACCATCTTCATCTTTGAGCAAGGGATTTTGAGTTTCCATAGGTGTGCTTGCTGTCTTGACATCAGTAAAACTAAATTTCTTCAAAATCTCAGTCACATACTTGTCTTAACTGATAAAAATCCCATCCTCCTTCTGCTTTACTTGTAGTCCTAAGAAGAATGTGAGTTCACCCATAGAACTCATCTGAAACTTCTTATGCATCATCTTCTCAAACTCTGGGCATAATGATTTCTTTGTAGAGCCAAAAATAATATCATCTACATACACTTGAACTAACAGAATATCACCTTTGTCCTTTTTGATAAACAAAGTCTTGTCAATTGTCCCTCTTTGAAACCCATTGTCCAATGAATATGTTGACAAGGTTTCATACCATGCTCTAGGAGCTTGATGCAGTCCATAAAGTGCCTTTTTTACTTTTTATACTCTGTTAGGAAAGTCTGGACCTTCAAAACTTGGTAGTTGACAAACATAGACTTCCTCTTTAATCTCACCATAAAGAAAAGCATTATTGACATCCATCTGGTACACCACAAAGTCTTTAAATAAGGCATAAGCTAAGAATAGCCTAATTGCTTCAATTCTGGCAACAGGGGCAAAAAATTCATCATAGTCAATCCCTTCTTCTTGAGTATACCCTTGAGCAACCAATCTTACTTTATTTTTAATCATAATTTCTCTTTCATCCTTTTTATTCCTGAAGACCCATTTAGTACCAATGGCTCTTTTTCTATTAGGTAAATCCACCAAAGTCCAAACTTCTTGTAACTTGAATTGTAAAAGCTCTTCCTGCATAGCTTCTATCCAGCTTGGATCCTTCAATGCATGAATTACCTTTTTGGGTTCTTCTTGTGATAAAAAGCAAGCAAACAAGCAATTTTGAAAGTCTTTATGGTTTATTCTTTGCTGAACTGAACTAAACAAACCAAGTTCTTCTAAATTCTTTGTCATTCTTCTTATTTGAGGTGCTGAATTCAAGTCTCCAATAATTTGTTCAACTGGATGATCTTTGTGTACTCTTGTAGTTGGAATAGGACTGACAGGTATAAATGCATCTAAATTGTTCAAGTCAGCCTCTGCACCAACATCTTCGTCATCATCTGAATATACAATATCATCCAATTCTGGCATATTCGAATCATTTGGGAGTTCAATGCCTGTTTTTGCACCAATAACATTAACTTCATTTGTGCTAGCAGCATTAACATTGTTAGTGTTGTTGACATTATCTTCCTTCTCTTGATCAATGCCTTCACTATCTTCTTTTGGATTCTCATCATCCTTCTTTCCATCGTCATCTGAAGGTTTAAATCCATTATCAGGAGAATTCTTTGTACTTTGAGAGAATGGTGGATCAGTAGTCTACAATGGTAGCAGTATGTAATCTTTGCCAGGTACTGTCTCCATTCTAGCTTTACCTGCATCATCACATGGCTTTGTACCTGCATTACCATTAGACTAATTTCCTGCAACAACTGGCTTATAATTTATTGACTTTATTAGTGCATCAATATCAAAAAGCCAATTAGGTTAACTTCCTGCAATATTAGGTGTATTCTTCCTAAACTGGACATGCAGGTTCTCTTCAACTATCCTAGTTCTACTATTGAATACTCTAAATGCTTTACTATTGACTGAGTACCCAACAAAGAATCTTTCATCAGCCTTACCATCAAACTTGCCTAAGTGATCTATGGTATTGAGAATTGTAGCAAGACACCTAAATGGTTTCATAAAGCCTAAAGCTAGTTTTCTACCAAGAAAAAAGTTCATAAAGGGTCTTGTTATGAGGCTTAGTTACTAATACCTTATTTTGTACATAGCAAGCAGTATTATCTGCTTCAGCCCAAAAAGTAGTAGGTAGTTAGAATCAGTTAGCATTGTCCTAGCAGCCTCAATTAGTTTTCTATTTTTCCTCTCAGCTACTCCATTTTGTTAAGGAGTTCTAGCTACACTAAATTCTCTCTTAATACCTTTTCTTTCATAAAACTAATTCATCTCCTTATTCTTGAACTCAGTTTCATTATCACACCTAATTACCTTAACCTTTTGATCTATTTGATTTTCTATTCCAGTTATAAAGGACTTAAGAATGCCACTAGTCTCATCCTTAGTAGCTAGAAAGAAAACCCAACTGAACCTACTATAATCATTTATGACAACTAGGCAATACAACTTTTTCATTAAGCTTTTTTCAAATGTTGGACCAAACAAATCCATGTGCAACATATGTAAAGGTTGGCTGACCCGACTGACTGTTTTGGACTTACAAGAAGCTCTATGTTGCTTTCCCTTTTGACAAGCAACACAGGTTGGATTATTTTTAAAAAGTTTTAAAGGTAAACCTCTTACAAGATTTCCCTTAACTAGTTTATTTATAGTTTTGAAATTTATATGTCCAAGCCTCCTATGCCAAAGTTTAGATTCATCAGATGTGGCTTTTGCAAAGAGACAAGCTAGACCTCCTTTAGGAACAATATTCTTTAAATCAACACTGTACATATTATCCTTTCTAGGAACTTTAAGTAAAACATGACTTTCATCATGTTAGCCTCAAAATGTTAAGTCGAACAATGAAAGTTCGTTCATTAATTATATTAGGTCTCGGCATTAATTAATATACGTTGTAATAGGCTAGACGGGTAAACGGGCTCTTAACTGTAAGCTAATCGGTCACGTGTATCGGGCGAAAGCCCAACTAATCCCGAGCTCGGCCCGTAGAATTACTAAAGGCATGAAAGCCTTTTAGTTTTGATACATATACACCTCCTCAAGGAAAGTAAGGGGGGTTGGTTCATTTGTAAACATTTATTTTGCAAGTAATCCTCCCAATTTCTAGTTTCTCTCTCTACTTTCTCTCTCTACTTTCTCTCTCTACAATTCTTATCATCTCCTAGCTTATTTTTATTATTCATTAATATGAAGTGAAGTGATTATTTGGTTTCCGACATTTGGTATCAAGAGCCTCGGGTAGATAGTGGTTGTTTCGTGGTTTAATAAGCTCTAAATCAAAATTTTCGTGGCTTATTTTGGAATATAAGCTCACGTCTCAATTTTTTTGGGGCTTATTGGTGTGCTTTTTCTCATCTATTTCTTACTTCACTTGATCTACACCTTCTTGTGTTTCATTTTTCGTAATAAGCTCAAAATTTCGTGGCTTATTTTGACAATAAGCTCACGGCTCAAAAAATTTGAGCTTATTGATTTGTTTTGCTTGTTTACATTTTGCTATACTTGGTCTACATCTTATAAGTCACTAAACTAGTTGATTCGTTTTTCCTTTTTCACAATTTTTGAGCTTATTTTGATAAATTTTAAGCTTATTTCAAGCTTATTTTGGTTGCTTATTTTTGAAGCTTATTTGTTATTGGCTTAATTTTTTATGGTCCCAACCGGTCATACAAAGGAGACCTAGATCCACATTTTAAGCTTCATAAGACAAGGACACCTTGTTTGTTAGTTTAAGTGGTCCTCACTCAAAAGTGACATCAAGCGGAATATGTTAACAGGTTGAGCGGAACATGTAAGTTTAATTCGAAGCGAAATATGCAGGTTCAAGTTTAAAGTGAAATATTACAATTTAATAGAAAGACACTCTGCCAAATTTTTGTTAACTGAAGCGAAATATGCAAATCAAGCGAAACATGAAGGATTGAATTTCAAGCGAAACATGCAAGATTGACTTTAAGCGAAATATGTTTATCAAGCAAAACATGCAAGATTAAGTTCAAGCGGAATATCTTAAACAGCAAGCGAAACATGTTAAACGTCAAGCGAAATATGCAAGATTGAGCTCAAGCGAAATAAGTTTTAAATTCAAGCGAAATATGCAATAGAACAAGCGAAACATGAATTTCATTTTTCAAGCGAAATATGTATTGATTAAGCAAAATATGCAAATTCTTCAAGCGAAATATGCACTTTTTTCTCAAGAGAAATATGTCAATTAACATTCACGGTTTTCTATTGATTTTGTAAAATCCTGCGAAAGACACAACTCTTTTCTCGGTTTTAATTATAGACTTGTAAAATCCTGTGAACGTTTATTGCTTTCAATTTACCACAACTTCAATCATAACACATCTACTTAAGATCCTTCAAATCATTTTCACTTCATAATTTTCAGTAAAATGGAAACGAAAGATACTTTATCTTCGTGTTCTAATTCGGAAGAACAACAAATGCAACAAATTCAAGACAAAGTAAAAAGGAGTTGCATCGTATATTTTCGACAACTTCATTCACACCTCAAGCTTCTTTCAAACAACGAATTACAAGGAACTCGAACCGAGTCTGGATTCAAACGTGCATTTGCGACACTCTTTGGTCAAGATATAGAGACTTTCACAGGCATAATGTTCCTATACGTGAATCAACTATAAAAGCAACTTGACAAAGAAGAATTTCAAGAGATTGGATCTATGGCTTCTTTTAAAGTACCCGAGACACAGTTTCAGATGTTCATCAAGTCATGAATTTATTTGGATGATGAATATGTTGTAATGACACGCAACTACTTTTTCTAATACACTCAACTTGCGATTCCAGAATTCCGTGACACACTGATCCAACACATGGAATCTGTTAAGAAGTCGATTGATGAAAAGCAAAGCATAAACAAGAGTATAACAACTGGGTGAATAAAAGACAAATGCAGACAGCAGAGGATAATGTTGATTCGAGTAAAGCATTGGATGCTAGCTTGGTTGATACAGAAAACAGTGGGACAGCATTAAAAGAGCAAGATACAAGCAGCAAATCAGGGAATGATGCACATGCTGATGATGCAGATATCAGATCCATATATGATGAAGAGCCAATGGCTGAGGTACAAATAACTACTGAAATCAATATCTTTGCTACTGGACAACAGCATACTGAGCATTCAATAATGAAGGAAAGGTTAACCAGAATGCTGAACAATGTCATGACACATGTCCTTTTCTTCCTGCAACCGAAACTAATAACCAACAAACTGAACTACGTCAATCAATCCTTGAATCTGAAAATAATTCATCTCAAAAAGAACCTTGCCCAATTTCAAAAAATTTTTTAAGAATGGAAGCACATGTGTTTACTCTTGAACTTAAATATCAAAATACAAGCTTTAAAAGAAGGCAAACATGGTCAATTTTATTAAAGTAAAAAGTAAGACGGCCAATGATAAACATGACATAGATAGTAATTAACAATAAACATACGAAATTGGAACATAAGTGGCTTAGAATAACATAAGAAAATTTTTGAGACTTTGAAAAGGCATTAACAAAGAAATGTTTGATTTCTATCAGAGACACGAGAGCTACGAACATAGGAGACACACAACATCTTTGATTGCAAAATAATGATAAATTCAAATCTCAACTTCAGGAAAAAGGTTTGGAATTGTCAGCATTAAAAAATGAGTTAAAGAAAATAATAGGACATAGTTTGATACAAGTTTAAGCCAAATCGCCAATTTCTTAGAAACCGTCATTACAACCACATAGAAACCCAATCAGTTTTAGACAACCGCCTGCGTTAAAGTCTGAACCTACCAAGACTTATCAACGCAAAAACGGTTTCCTCTCCCAAGTTGAATGTCAATAACGATTTTGTCAAAATCCAGATATGAAATAATTGTTGTCAGAGTGAAATGGCACTACACATTATTTGCCAAAGTAAGATAATCAGCTGGTTACAAAACCTCATCACATATTGCACCCCTGGCTTCATCTGAGGTATGAAGTTAAATGACATGGTTCATAATCACACCAGAGGAAGCTATAAAAAGACCACAAGAAAGTAATATGGAAACTTCAAACCTAGTATAATGCCGGTCTGTAGATCACAAAGCCCCAACTAATGAGCAAACCAAAACCTAGGATCAATAACCAAAGTATAGGAATTGGCCTGCATCAAAGAGTAGTTCATCACGACAAAGACGTCCCATCAGCAGAACACTCTAAAGGATTCTAGAAGTTTTTGCTGACTCCAAACATGTTGTTTTGCTCAATATGTCAAGAAATGATGTCTTTAATGCCAATCATGATTCTATTGGTTAAAACAAAATTCCCTAAATGAAAGTCTACTCACTGCTTAAAGGTTCCATCCAATAAGACAACAAAAATGATACATACCCGTAAAGCAAAAAAAACAATTTTTGAAATAAAAACCAAAAAGACAGATCCAAAAAAGACATTTGTTGTTCATGAGAAAACAATGACTCATAGAACTTGCGTAGGAGGAAACCAATGGTTTAAAATTTTCAAGACAATTGGTCATAGGTGGTTTCTACTGGAAAGATATTCCTCTAGCACACCAAGTTGGACAGTGAACCCCAAAATGGTTCAAAATGACGATAACACAAAACGAGTAAGAAATGCAAACAAACTCTGATGTCCCTTGCATGTACACTTAAACATACATGCAGTGGTATATCTTTAATCCTACAAAGAAGGACTCCGAGTTTGCTTGCTGAAAATACTGATATCTGAGAAACTAGGGCTTCAAGGAATTTTCATCTGATGAATAAGCAATGACTTCTGATCATAACAGTTCAGAACTCGGAATTCACGACCACAGCAATGATCAGTCAAGTTCAAAGCTGGTTCCAAAAGTTGTTCCTCCAGCAGACAAGACAGCTACATCCATCGACAAGAAAGTTGTGAAATTACCTATTTCATTCACCATCACATAACAATGCTGAGGTCAACATGTAAATATTTTTTATAAAACCAAATACAAAAATATAAAATTTCAAAAAGAAAATACAAAATCAAAAAATCAGAAAATGTTTCAAAAAATATTCTTCTCGACATGTCTCTTGGAATCGATAACATTACTACCTAAAATGTTTGATTAGATAACGACACGGCATGTAAAGAAGTATCGAACAGGAGTTACATAAGTTTTCCCCAAACATGTCCATTTCTAATTTTCTTAATGACCTTGTAATCACGTCTCAAGATCTGCAACTCGGCATCCCGAACGACAAAGGAGAGTGTACATTTTAGTGCGCTTATCCTAAAAGTTAAAAAAGCACGAGATCTTCTAAAATTGGTTTTTTCAAAAAGTTGAACATAATTTTTCAAGAATTTCTCACGACAATTCAAAATCCTTCAAAATTGCGTGTTTAACACACCATAAACCTCATATAGTTTTTACAAAACAATTTATCTAAAACAAATGGTGTCATTTTTAATTGAGTCAATGTTTTGTAGGGGGAAGTTACCTAGAAAAACAAGTTTTAATGGATTGTTGGAGACAATCATACCATGACAATTCTTATGTACTCAACACATTATAAAAGGTTCTTAATAACATCTAGGGAATTAATAATGACTATTAAATAGAGTGACTGTTATAAAGCTGGATTAGGTGTTTAGCATGAATTTTTCATGAATTCTTTTCGATGACAATTTAATAATCTTTCAAAATATTGTGTACTCAAAACAACGCTAACTCGCAATAGTAATTCATTTTATACAACTTGGTAAAAACATTTGAATTTGGTGTCAAACATATGAAAAATCGAGGGGAGCAAGTTAATGTCCATATAAATCATGCAAATATAAAAGTTTTCTCCCCATGTATTTCATAGATAAAAATTTTAATCACCAGAGTATTTTTCAAAAACTAAGTGAACTTAGTATTTAAAATAAGGGAAAATGTATTTAAAATATGATCTTGAAAATAATAATGATTTATCTGACTCACAGTGCTTGATACTCTTAACTCTTCGAAAGAAGGTTTTATGGTTACAGATCCATACCCTAACAACATCTTATTCACGACGATTCCTGTCTGAAGTCATAAGGGTGGTAAAGGGTTAGTATTTTTGTCCTAAGATCAACCAGAAAACCGAGGGAATCTAACCCAAGATCTCCATAGTTAGAAATAGCAAGTCCTAGAGTAATGATTGGAGATGAATAGGTGTATAAGGGGAAGAATGCCGGCAAGAATTGAGCTAACACTGAGACACTCACCAACAAGGTTAGTACAAAATGCGACTTTGTAAGCTGAAGGGGTAAGAATTAATAAGAAATGTATGATAAAGTGGTCCTAAAGAAAGTAGCCTCCACACAACTTAGGCAGAAATCGAGTCAATACATATGCTGTTAGAATCACAATGTTGATTGCTGATATTGAAGACGAAATCATGGACCCAGTGATGCAATGCACAACCCTTCCCAGCCATTATGGTTTCTCTTAACAGAAAACTTGACTCTTGTCTCAATTTGTCACAGAGATAACACACGACTCTATGCTTTCTCACTCTGAGATAGTTGATATTGAATAGTGCAGTCTGCGTCCAAACCCCCCCGATTACTAAACCAAAACGCACTAATCGATACAAGGGCCAACAAGATCCATAAATAAATCTCTTTAGACACATTCCATTACTAACACATTGTGAACGACCAATTAGTTTCAAAAGCTATCAACAAGAGTCCTACGCCATTATCCTTGTGATTGTGCCAGAACATCCGATGATACTAAGGTATTCAAAGAAAGATGGAAATGCCGGCGCTTGACCAGCATCAAACAAGCTTATTGGTAGTGACTTGGTGAGATTCTAAATGAATCAACCTTGTGTCAACAGAAAGAAACGATGTGCATTCAATGTGATCAACTTGTATCCAGGAAATAAATTGACGGAGAAATCAGAAAGATAGTAACTATCTGATTCACTCTTATCGTGTTGTCTGCTTTGAGACGTTCGGGTAATGAGAACTAGCAAGCATGGTGAATCTAATACATCTGTGTTAGAAGATCCTACGCTTTGAGCTGGAAACCCTGTCAAGGAGATTCTTTGAATCTACTCGATGCACCATGTACATTATTTATACTGGTAAAATGGTACCTACAGAACCGAAGGTTAAATCTAACCAATCCAGATGAATTGACAAAGCCATATTCGTCCACACAGCTTTTTTTTTTTTTTATTGCCTAACTATTTTATTCAGGATACAAAATAGGGGAGATGTGTTGCCTTAATCCCAGTGAAGTCGGATTCATTACCACATGATCATGCTCAAAACTACGAAAGACATACTATAAAGCATCGAGATTCCAGAATCAAAAAATTAAGAATTAAAGCCAAAGACTTCCGCACAAACTCTGAAATACAAGATCTTCTTTCACAGATATCAAGTCGACAAGGGAGATTATTAGTAATCTTTCAAGATCATGCAAAGTATGAGCATGTTGGCCAAGACAGCCAAAGATGCAAGGGGCAAAGATGATCTAAGACGAAAAAATAATGATATTAAAGATCCTCGGACACAAAGACAAAGTTCAAAAGAACGATATAAACAAGGACTCAAGATCAAAGATCACAAAGCATGAAGGAACAAGCCTACAACAAGATAAAGACCAAGACAAAGACAAGAGCTTAACGACAAAAGCAATCTCATTGATCTCACGAAGGAGTGTCATAATGAACTACAATGGAAGATATTGTTACCTCAATATATTATTCCGATACAATGGAAGTTAGGTCATCATTAATTATATTAGGTCTCGGTCATTAATTAATATACGTTGTAATAGGCTAGACGGGTAAACGGGCTCTTAAATTTAAGCTAATCGGTCACGTGTATCGGGCGAAAGCCTAAGTAATCATGAGCCTGGCCCGTAGAATCACTAAAGGCATGAAAGCCTTTTAGTTTTGATACATATACACCTCCTCAAGGAAAGTGAGGGGGGTTAATTCATTTGTAAACATTTATTTTGCAAGTAATCCTCCTAATTTCTAGTTTCTCTCTCTACTTTCTCCCTCTACAATTCTTATCATCTCCTAGCTTATTTTTCTTGTTCATCAATATGAAGTGAAGTGATTATTTGGTTTCCGACACACCAGTTAACTTAAAGTTTGGATATAAAACAATATATTCAGTGTCATTAAAGAGAATACTATTCTTTTTGTCACACATTTATGAGACACTAAAGAAGTTAAATTTTAACTCTCTTATAAAATACACATCTTCAAAGTCTAAATTACCAATTTTGATTGTACCTCTGCCTGTGATTTTCTCTCCTTTATGGCTACCTCCAAAGGCAACATATCCTTCATCAATTTCTTCAAAGTTAGTAAGATAGGACATGTTCCCTGTCATGTGACTTAATCATCCACTGTCAATTACACCTTTCTCTTTTAAATCTTGCTGTGGATTATCATGCACATATGGTAAGAAAATCAGTCTCTTTTGGGGACCCAAGCCATCACTGACTTGGATCTGCCTTGTGCATCAACATAGTCAAATCTTTTAAATAGCATTGATGCATTGTTATGTTTGGAAACATGGTCTATAACTTTAGTTTTTGGTTTCCAAACCCAACAAGCTAAGGCCTTAACAACATTAACCTGGTTTCCTTTAACAACATTAAGTACTGCTTTTGGCCTAGCAGCATTAACTACTGCTTTTGGCCTAACAGTATTAACATTTGTACCTTTAACAATATTAATCCTCTGATTAAAATTACTGTTTTTAAATGCTATATTGTTATTAATGGGCCTTCTAACAGCTGAATGGGCTTTATTAAAAATATTTGTCATTGGTCTTGCACTATTCACTGTTGTTCTGGGTTGAGCAGTATTAACTGGTTTAGCAGTAGTAAGTGATACTAGGCCTGGCCTCATTAATACTAATTTTGGAACCATGTTCCTTTTAGGACTGAGGTGAGTCATTCTAGAAAAATTCTGGTGATTCACCCTTTAAGAGTAGTTCCACATTGATTTTACCATCTCTTTATTATTAAACTTTCTCTGATGGTTATCACAATCATACTGCAAATGATCAAAACTTCCACACACATAGCAAGCTTTGTTAATCATCTAAAAATTACTTCATAATCCTTGAGACATCATGCAATTCCAGTTTCTTTAGTTTCCTCTAGGACTGTGTGTGTTTAGTCTATTTTGATCACCTTGTTTAATAGTTGTTTTCCTAGGAGATTTTACTTGCTCTTTAGATTTGACAAACTCCATTTTAGCAAAACTAGGTTTAACAGTTTTCTTCTCTATCTTAGGCTCTGACTTAGCTTCATCCTCACTATCAGACACCCATTCCTCAATAATCAGAGCACCATTATTCTTCCTAACAACCTTAGGCTTGTTTGCACTAGCCTTAGCTTTACTAGTCTCAACTTTAGGCTTCTTAATTGTAGGCTTAACTATAGGCTCATTCATAAACTCTTCTAGACCAGAAAATAACAAATCAGGTTTTAGAGGCATAAAGTTTCCTGTATAGGGAGGTGGAACAACATTATACCCTAAACCTATTTTGCACTTATCAATTATCTGACAGTTTATTAGTTTGCTTAAGTTTTAGATGAATTCTCAAAATTTTCTACCGTTAGCTGAATTTCATCTTTTTGTTTTTGAGCCAGTTCCAACTTCTTCCTGAGTTCTGTAATGGCTACTTCTCTTAAATGAATCTCACATTTTAAGACCTTGATATCTTCCTCATAAACAGACTCATTTTTCTTATAAATTAGAAGTCTTGCTTATACAGACTCTAAACCTGTTTTGTAAGTAATAACATTTAACTTAGATGTACTTAAGTCTTTTAAAAGTTATTCATTTTGTTCTTTAAGAATTTTAACATTTTCCAAACAAGATGATGAACAATTTGAATCAGTAGATACCTTAGAGTTAGAACTTGTAGAAGTGTAAGCCATGAGTGCAAAGTTAGTTGGACTTTCTTCTGCTTGATCACTCCAGTCATAACCAGCACCATCACATGAGATCAAAGCATTGGAAGTAGTTGTCTCAACTGGCACAACGCTTCTTGTGGTCTCTTTATTACTGTTTTCTAGGTTCCTTGGAGCCTTGCACTCCCTTGCAAAGTGTCCCATTTTATGGCAGTTGTAACACTTCACCTTAGACTTATCAAACCCAATGGTCTTAGTACCATTCACAGAAAACTTCCTTCCAGTCTTCTTCAAGAATCTCCTTTCCTTCATTATTAGCATAGCCATCTGCTACCTTAAATCCATCTCTTCTAAATCATCAGGATGAATTTGTTGCAAGTCCTCATTGTCAAGTTATGGACTGCTTGGTTGACTTGTAAAGAAAGCACAAATGACAGCATCACTCAAGTTGTTAATTGTTGTTGAGTTAACAGTAGTAGCTTGAGTGCTAGTAGTTGTAGCACCATTAGTAGTATTAACTATTCCATTTGAACTACTGGTGCTATTTGAGGACACAAAGGCTACGTTTTATGTGTTTGTAATTAAGCTTGATGTCCCTTTGACCTCTGGTTCATAGATCTTCAGGTTGTTATAAAGATCATCCAAGCTTAATGTATTAATATCAGGCTTGTTTCTCCACACAATGGTATGTGTGTTCCATTCTGATGACAGACTTCTTAAGAACTTCTGATTCACATCTCCTAGTGAGATAGTTTCACCATGAATCTCCAACTGATTGATAAGATTTTGAAGCCTATTAAAGGTTTGATCTAACACCTCTGAGCTAGATGCAGTAAAATTTTCATACTGCTACTTTAGAAGATTCCTCTGAGTCTTTTTAGTAGCAGCATTCTCTCTAAACCTTTTCTTAATAGCCTGCAGCAATGACTTGGCGTCTTTGATGGAGTTAAACTTCAATTGATGTTCATTAGGGATGCCCATCAATAAAGTGCTTCTTGCCTTCAATTATAACCTTCTTTGTGCCTTTTCTTCAGCAATTGTAAGAGCAATTATAGTTTCAACACCTTTAATAACTTTTGTTATTGGAGGTGCATTACCATTCTCTATGACTTCCCATAGAGAATAATCAACCATCTAGATGTACTGTTCCATCCTCATCCTCCAAAGCTCATAGTCACCTGGTTTGAGCATTGGCATTTTTGATGCAACCACCATATGTGCTGAGTCTTGATCCATGTCTTCTTAGCAAAGTTTCTCAACGCAACAAGCTCTGATGCCACTTGTTGGTCTCACTTGAATGGATCTTGAATTCCTTAGCTTGTGTAAGGTTTAGTTATACAAGATAAATCCTACACAACTATAGTGGAAACTTTGTTTGGTAATACTAAAGATTATGCGTAATCTAATCTTTAATATAAGAAGAATTCTTTAATGAAATAGTAAAACAATATAATTCAACAATAAAAGCTTCAATATTATTATTACAAATAATACGAATACTTTGACTAGTATTAGGGTTACAAAACCTTGAAGCTAAACAATATACTTTTTCTAGATTGATATATGGATTGATTCGTTTTTGATACACATAACTCTATACCCTAGGACATCCTTTTATACACCAAGGAGTCTTGGTTGATTTACAATATATTCTTAAAACTTAGAATATTCTACATGATCTATTCTAAAGATAACTCATACTTATCTCATAAGTAATCTTGATCTTCAATCAATCTTTATCTCCTTAGCAGTTGTAATCTTTCAGTAGTTGTAACTCTGTCAGCAGTTGTAACTTTGTACCAACATCATTAACTCTGAACCAGCAATAGTAACTTATACACCAGCAGCATTAACTGTGTACAAGCAATAGTAACTATTTAGAATATTTTTCTTCATTCTTTACCAGCAGTACTAACTTTACACTAGCAGTACTAACTTTACTCTAGCAGTACTAACATATACTAGTAGTACTAAGTTATGCTAGCAGTAGTAAGTAGCAGTACTAAGTTACACTAGCAGTAGTAATATACTCTAGCAGTAGTAACTAACAGTACTAACTACTTAGCATATTTTTCACTAAGATTACTGAACAACACTAAGTTTGCTTAACAACAGTAACTCGAACCTTAGCAGTATTAACTTCAAGATCATCATGAAGTCTTTTAATCCCAACATGCGATATGCATTTTCTTTGGTGAAGCATTTATCATGATTCCATTTATGATATGATTTATGTTTTGTGTAAAGGTTTGATCGATACACCATCATATTCGGTTTGGGAAAAATACCTGTAGGAATTCATGGACATCAAAAGGTATTTTTAGTCACTTTTTATGATGCAGGTTTTC
This sequence comes from Tanacetum coccineum, assembly GCA_026074375.1. Lineage (NCBI taxonomy): Eukaryota > Viridiplantae > Streptophyta > Magnoliopsida > Asterales > Asteraceae > Tanacetum > Tanacetum coccineum. The sequence goes on from BQNB010078983.1 coordinate 22,384, forward strand.
TTTGGATCTTAATTATATTCAGTTTTCAATTTAGCTGAGTTATGTTGCTTTTAGAAAATGCTCAAAGGTGCGTTGAAGCATAAGCTGAATTGGTAGCAAATCACAAGAAGGACCTCGGGCTTTAAGTATCATGACAGACATTACTGGAGGTATTGAGATAATTTTATTTCTTTTGATTATCCTCTAAAAGGAATCCTAAATATAACCATGTGTTTTTAGATTCTGAATGTGTAATATTTTTGAAAGGTTTGATGTATTTTGGGATTTACTATGAAATCATCTCAATGACGATGCATCCACAAGGTTTGTTTCTATCATTTTGTAACAACTCAATTTAGGTGTGTTTGCTAATATGTCAAATTTGCTTAACATCAGGGATACCGAGCTGAGTACGTGTGTATTATCTGCTCATATAGTTATCATATCAGTAATGCGTTGAACCATCAGACTGCAAAGGGTAAGAGCTATTGGCTTTATTTTGTTCTTTAAATAAAAGAAACTATAGGGGTTTTGAATATGTAACATTTGTAATCGAAGACTCAAATGCATACTATGTTATAGGGCAAAAATGTGGATGCTCTAATTCTTTACTTTGGCAAGGATCCTGTTCGTTGCCCATATGAGCAAGGTAATCACATAAATGTATTTTAATAGATTTTGTCTTTTTATATATTTATAGTTTCTTTCGTTTTCAATATTGTTTTCAGTTGTTTTAAGTTTCTTGAAATATGTAAGAATGTTCAATCAACAAAGCAGTTAAAGGTGGAGAAGAAAAAGACTGGAAGGGATGCCTCAAACGAAAAGATGAAACCAACTCATAGCAAGTCACAAAATATAACAAAAACTCCGGTAAAAAGTGAATAACAACTGTTTCTTATTTTATTTATTCAAACAATTTAACATGAATTATGTAAATGAAGACTTAAAGAGAGTTATAGGATTCCAAAATTGTATGTATAGTTGCAATGTTGTCTTTATAAAAACCCAATTTCTAACATACCACCAAATAGGATTCATGTAACTTTTGCATTAGTGTATGAGCAAACACCAGCAGGCTGTGAACCTGCGTTCATAAGGTAGTTGAACCATGGTAGACTCAAGCATGTACAGTAGATACTAAAATCCTCATGTGTATCATCCGTGTAAATTTGGAGGTACCTAAAGGATTTGAGTAGGAGCATAGAGCCTAAGTATAGTTTAATGGTTTAAGGAGTGTAATTAATTAGGCTGTAGGTGAGGAGTAATTTTTTATATGTATACAATGTCGGGAACATACAAGATAGCTATTTTAGTGGCATTATTCCAAAATAATTCCAGTATATACATAACCTGTGGTAAGTTACTACAGTTAACCTTTATCATCCGTCTTTTCATTCAAGTTTTTTCACAATATGTATTACCTTTTAAATCACCTTTTATCATTTTTTCTTTAAGGTTTGAGGGTAATATGTTCGACAAAGGAAACAACAGTCCACCTGGGATTTCCCTCTAGACAATCCATCTGATTTGCTGAATATTACATCTCTACCATCTACCGAGTTAAGTGCATTTAAGAGTAATCATTTATCTATATTAAGAAAGCACAAGAGGAAGGGCTTTGGCAAAGCTGGCATTTTATTCCGTGTATGTAGCTTACTTAAATTCTAATTTACTAATGGATTTGGGAACAATTTGTGAATGGTTGTGTTAAATGGATTAGTGTGCCGTTAGGATTGGATGCAATTTAGTTTTATATTTTAGCACACATCTCGTGGGGCGAAAGTTAATTTATTTGGGGAAACTTTGCAATGTTATCAACCCAGTTGACATTTTTATTCCCTTTGTAGGAATCTAATGCAAATCTAGATGAAACTGTATCTCTAAGGAAAGAATTGCAGGTATTGTTTATATAGTTTAGTATATAAGTCTGCGTTTTACTTTAGAATGGTTTAAGTTAAGTGCTTACTTTCTTTTATCAAAAGATTAATCAATTAAAAATTCATGTGAACCAACAGATATTATCTCAGAGGACCAATATTCGTTCTTTATGGGGTACTGCTCAATTGTTCTTGCACCCTTGGTATATGCACGATGCTTCCACAAGGTATATTTATTTTCAAATTACAATGTGTTTAATTAACTACATCCACACGTGCATTTTACTTTACTTGATATACCATCACACTCCAGAACTTAGAGTCTATGGTTCTATGCGTATGCATCAGCTATTAGTGAATTTGGAAAAGCTTAAGCGTGATGGGGATATATTAGCCTCATAAATTCAAAAGAAGTTAAGAATTGTTGTAGGTTTGTGTAATGTTATATCTTTTTAGAAATTTCATTTTTAGTGCATTTTTTATGAATAATGTTGTGTTTATCAGGTTACAGGTGGGAATGGAATTACTGGTTGGATCCTTGGAGTGATATTCGATCTCAACTTAGCTCAACATAGATTTAGATACTATGCCTAGAGTATTGGATCTATGGCATGAGTTAAAGGTTAGATACCAGCTTTTATCTATTTACTTGCTTCTATGGTTTTTTGTATATGCTAAGATATCTTTCTCATTACAGATCTTATCTCATGTATTGGACATGCTACCTTTTTCTTTGAGTATCAAGCTCGCTGCTTTGGCGTCTCGAAAATAACTCCAAACTCGAAAAGAAAGACTTGCTCAGTGGCGTAGTTCGTTCATTAATTATATTAGGTCTCGGTCATTAGTTAATATACGTTGTAATAGGCTAGATGGGTAAACGGGCTCTTAAATATAAGCTAATAGGTCACGTTTATCGGGCGAAAGCCCAAGTAATCCCGAGCCCGGCCTGTAGAATTACTAAAGGCATGAAAGCCTTTTAGTTTTGATACATATACACCTCACCAAGGAAGGTGAGGTGGGTTGGTCATTTGTAACTTACACATTTGCAAGTAAACTTCCTATTCTCTCACTTTCTCTCTCTACTTTCTCTCTCTACAATTCTTATCATCTCCTAGCTTTTTTTCTTGTTCATCAATATGAAGTGAAGTGATTCTAGGGTTACTGACAAAAACATATCCTCCTACAACTGCAGAAGAGAAGTTAGCAAGGAAGAATGAGTTGAAGGCAAGAGGTACATTGTTGATGGCTCTTCTAAATGAACATCACCTAAAGTTTAACACCTACAAATGTGCTAAGTCTCTGATGAAAGCTATAGAGAAAAAGGTTTGGAGGTAATAAGGAGTCAAAGAAAACTCATAAGACACTTTTAAAACAATAGTCTGAGAATTTCAATAGATCAAGCTCAGAAGGATTTGATCAAATCTATGACAGGCTTCAAAAGCTTATTAGTTAGCTAGAGATACTGGGTGAAACTATTTCTCAAGAAGATATAAATCTGAAGTTTCTAAGATGTCTCCCATCAGAATGGAAGACTCATACCTTGATCTGGAGGAACAAACCTGATTTAGACACCTTGAGCATGGATGACCTTTACAATAATTAGAAGATTTATGAAACTGAAGTTAAAAGGTCATCAAGCTCAAACCAAAATTCATAAAATGTGGCTTTTGTGTCTTCCAATAACTCTGGCAGTTCCGATCAAGCTTATGGTTCTAACTCTGCCAATACTAATAGTATGAGTGATACTATGATCTATTCTTTCTTTGCAAACCAATCTAATAATCCACAATTAAATGATGAGGACTTACAACAGATAAATGTTGATGACTTAGAAGAGATGGATCTAAAGTGACAGATGACTATGCTGACCATGAGAGCCAGCAGATCTAAATTAAACCTGGAAGGCAGATAGTCCAATGTTTTGAGACCATTGGGTTCAACAAATCAAAGGTGGAATGCTATAACTGTCATAAAAGGGGCCACTTTGCAAAGGAGTGCAAGGATCCAAGGGAAAATAGGAACATAGAACCTATAAGGAGGAATGTAACAGTAGAAACAACAGAGACAAAAAGCTTTGGTTGCTCAAGATGGACTTGGGTATGATTGAGTGACCAGGCTGAAGAAGGACCTACAAACTTTGCACTCAAGGCATATACATCTTCAGGTTCTTCAAGTTCTTTAAGCTCAGATTCTGAGGTATCTACTTGTTCTAAAGCTGTTTATAATCTTATTGAAATCTCAAAGAAACACTATGATAATCTGAAAAAAGATTATATTTAGTCTCAATTAAATTAGGAGTTATATTAAAGCAGGTCAGAATCTAAGAAGCTAGGGACTAGAAGTGTATTATAAACGAATGAGGTTGTTTTTGAAGAGGACATAAAGATTTTAAAACTTGATATTATGTTTAGAGATAATGCACTAATAGAGCTTAGAAAGAAATTTGAAAAAGCAAAAAAAGAAAGAGATGATTTAAAACTTAAATTAGAGAAGTTTGAAAATTCATCTAAGAATCTAAGCAAACTGTTAGAGATTCAAGTAAGTGAGAAGTTCAAGACTGGTGTGGGGTTTGATAGTCAAGTGGTTGATAGTTAGGAGAATGATAAGTACAAAACAAGTGAAGGGTATCATGTTGTTCCCCTTCCCTATACTGGGAACTTCATGCCCCCTAAATTTGATTTGATCATGCTGATGAGGAAAAATATGTTTTTAGTGAGTCAATAACTAGCGTGCCTACAGTTGCAACTAGTGAAGTTAAGACTATTAAATCAAAACCTAAGTCTGTTAGTGAACCACTTATTGAAGACTGCATATCTGACAGTGAGGATGAGAATGAGACTGGGTTTAAGTCTAAACAAAGAAAACCTAGTTTTGCGAAAGTAGAATTTGTTAAATCTAATGAGCATGTAAAAACACCTAGGGAGTCTGTTAAGAAGGTAGAGAGTAATAAGCAAGCTAAATACCCTAGGAAAAACAGTCAAAGTCCTAGAGGTAATAAGAGAAACTGGAATAATATGATGACTTAGTTTTAATCATTTGATCAAAGATTGTGATTTCTATAAAAAGAAAATGGTGAAAAAAAATTGTATGTAACAATGCTAGAAGGGTGAATCACCAAAATTCTCAAAGAATGACTCACCCTCATCCAAAAGGAAATTTTGTGTCAAAAGCAGTCTTAATGAAATCTAGCATTAAAACACTTAATACTGCTGGGCAAAACTTTTCAAAAGCAGCAGTATCAGTTAATACTGGTAGACCAATTAATACTGCCTACCCAAGACTAATAATGAATAGTGCAAGGACAACATCAAATGTTTTTAATAAGTCACATTCACATGTTAGAAGGCCCTTTAACAAGTCTAGAACAAATAAGAAAAGTAATTTAAATGAAAAATTTAATACTATTAAGGGAAATGTTACTACTGCTGGGCTAAAAGCAGTAGTATGTGATAATAAGGGAAATGAGGCTAATGCTGTTAAGGCCTTAGCATGTTGGGTTTGGAGACTAAAGCAAAAGGTTTTAGACCATGTCTCCAGACACAATAGTGCATCAATGAACTTTAAAAGATTTGACTATATTGATGCACAAGGCATATCCAAGTCTGTAATGACTTGGGTCCCTAAGAGAGCCTGATTCTCTTACTTTTTGTGCAAGGCAATCCACAGCTAGAATTGCAGGAAAAGGGAGTCATTGACAGTGGATGCTCTAGACACATGACTGGAAACAAGTCATACCTCTCAGATTATGAAGAAATTGATGGTGGATTTGTTGCCTTTAGAGGAGATCCCAAAGGAGGCAAAATCACTGGTAAAGGTAAAATCAGTACAG
>BQNB010078984.1:0-30385 GCA_026074375.1 Tanacetum coccineum
AATTTATTCGAAGATAAAACTTCAAAATGAAAGTGTTTTCAAGTTATTCTTTCAAATTTAGAATTACAAGAAATTCTAAGTTTATTTTAAATAAAATATTTATTAGTTGTGATTGTGAATTAAACTAATTCAAGCACAAACTAAGTTTGAAAAACAGATTTTCCTTTTCTTATATACTAATGTGTTATTATGATCTTTTCTCTTGTTTAGACAACCTATGTTTAAGCAAGATAATATGATGACATATCCTAGAGACCATCTTGAGATTTTGATAAAATAAAAGTGTTAACATATTGTGGTGACACATTTTATAACATGAACTAGAAACACGATAATCGTGCAAGACAATATTTTTCAAAAGGTTTGACAAACTTGCTTAGCTATCAATCCTAAGTGGGTTAACCTAACTAAAGGATTTACAAAATGTTGATATAACATTTGTAAACATAGTAATCTATACCTATATGCAATGCAAAAGCAATTTTTCAACTTAGTGCAAGAGATCTACCATAAGATCAATTGACGCATATACATGAACACTAATAAATAACGCACATGACAAAATTATGCTAATCAAAAAAGAAGCTCAACTACAAATGCAATAAGCATATAAAAGGTTAATTAACAATATTAATATGCAAAGTATAACAAATAATCATTTAGCATAACACACATAAATACTACACTTCATTTTGTGTATTAAATATAATAATGTATACATAGCTTGATTTTATTTATGAATAAATTAGTTTTCTCTACATTGGTAAGTTTGAAAAATACATTTACTTTTCAATGATAAAATATACCAACATTCAAAATTAAACCAACTAGAAGTGTCCGACTCGAAAGGAAAGGTTAAAATCAACTTTTTACGCTAAAACAAAATTTTAGCTTTGGACACTCTATGAAATTTTGCTTATTTGACAAACTTAAAATTTGAATTAATACTTTTGACCCATTCCATTTGAAAGTACATTTAAAATCGTTCAATTTTGGTTTTTGAATCATCGAAATCCGACGTACGGTTGATTTTCTACGAACTTTTGAAGTTTGACAAAAACTAAAAAACATAGGGACGGATCTCATGGATGGATCCAGGGTTTGGTGGATCCGTAGGTCGCAGAGGAGGTGAAATTTTGACAGAATCATTTATTTTACTTTCAGACACATTATACCCTTTGTTTGGGATTCTTTAAAGGACCTTCAAGATATCATCGTTGTTTCATTGAAATAATTATGTTCAAAACAAGTTGTCTCAAGTTTGCATCAACTGAACTTCATAGTTTACAAATACAACGAGGATAAAGTAGTGCATGAAAAGCCCATGAAAATATAACATTGAATGAATGAAGACCCATGCACCTCAAATACATGATAGCAGTTAAGCACCTGAGAAAATACATGCTTAAAATGTCAACATAAAGTTGGTGAGTTCATAGGTTTAAGTTAATAATAATTGTGGACCGCAAGATTTAAATTGTAAGACATGTACACATATAATTCCAAATAAAATTGTAATTTGATTGCATTAAGCTCATGACGCCGAAAAAAAGACATTGTATAAACATAATATATGCCCGTTGAGAGGATCCAACCCGAGACCCTCTAGACTTCAATATGGTATACGCCTGTTGGCCTTGTATGGGACCAATCCTGGATGGAGATGTCAATCCCAATAGATCTATTTATAACACACGCGCTTACACAAGGTAATTAACGGTTCATGATGATGGGCGTTGTGAGTTGCCGGTACTTAGGCGCATCAATAATCATTATAAAAATTGTAAAGTATTGTACTTGTGTCCTATTATAAAAACAAGCAATGTATCTCATCCCTATATTTGTAAAGTAATTGTAAAACAAGTGAAAGCGGGGCTATAAACTCATCTCAAGTGAAAAGTATTGATTTTAGGAAATCAACAAAGGAAATCGTCACAATATGTCCGGCACATAACCTATTTAATTATAGGCCAAATTAGAATAATGCAAGCGAAATAAAATATTGTAAAATATTATATGGGTTATATATGGGCTTATGGGTTATGTCTATTCATCTTATATCTGTAGGTACAAGCTAGGGTTAGACTATTAGCCATATATATACATTTCTCTTATAACCTCTGAAATCAACCAATCAATAAGAATTATTTCTTCCTCTCTCATTCATGTGTTTTTATTCTTTACATTTACAATACGTTATCAGCACGAAGATCTATCCAAAAAAAGCTAAGAAACAGTCGACATGTATAATTGAGTAAACGACTCAATATTCACGATTGACTTCTTGAGGTAAGGATCCAGTATATTAATTTAGTCTTACATCATTCGTTGGTTTGCGTTGGTTTTTGTATTCAAATAAAAAAAACTTTTTAAAAAGAATTCATATACAAGTCATGCAATTCATATAAAAAAAAGAAAAAAACTTATGAATTTATATTTTACGTTTTATTATATCAATGACTATAAAAGCTTTAGAGTTTGTCACTTCTTGCAAACAAGGATGGTTGGATCGCACTTCACAGCGAGTCTTTAGTTTTTTTTATTCTTTGTTTATAATTTTTAAAACAATAGTGATATGAGAAGAACTTTGCAAGAGGTAATATAGACTTAATTGTTTTATCATATACATATATGTTAAGATCTTAAGCCTTTTAATCAATATTATAACCTTAAACTATACATCATCATCTATAATTGGATAACATATTAATCTCTGATATAAAACCATAAATGAGATTAAATATTGGTAGCATATATGTTTATATCCACTATCTTGTATTATATTTAAAAGCCTTGTGATTAGATACTAGTAACATATTTGTTTGAGGATTCAAAGTTTACTCATGCTACTTGTTAGTATATTCTTCTGTCAAAAACTTGATATAATAATCAAAGGTAATAAGTTTATGTGCGCATGATTATTCACAGTTAATTATATTTTATATTATTTTTATGTTAATGTTTAAATTTGTGGAATCGTAGAGGAGGGTGAATACGTTTCCTTTATAAACTTAAGACTTTTGTATCAAACAACCAATCAAGTTTATATACTACAACAACTATACTAAATAACATCAAACAAGGCATATCACCACAACACAATATACAACACAAACATAGATACAATGCAAATTTAAATATAAAGCGATATAGGCAAACATAAATGTAAAGCGATAAGTAAAAAAAGTGCAAATCGGACACAATGATTTATAGTGGTTCGGCCACGAAGCTCCTTTTCGCCCTACTCCACTCCCCGAGTACCCAACTCGAGAGTTACTTCACTAGATCAACAAGCTCCTTTAAGGCGTAGAAAACCATACAACGTCACTTACACTTTATCCGGTACTAAGCTAAATACCGAGTCCTACTTCAAGGTAGAACCAACCTAACGTCGCTTACACATTATCCGGTACTAAGCTAAATACTGAGTCCTTCTTCAGATGCAACCAAACCCGTTATGTTTTATGGCCCAAGATAAAAAAAACCTTATGTTTTATGGCCTAAACACATAAATCACCTAACATCTAGTTTGTTGTATAATGATTGATACACAAATGTGTATAATGATGATCCAAGACATAATTGTCAATTGGATGTAAAAGCCTAATCTAAAACATCAAGATCACTAAGCATGATATTGTTAATGAAGATGACAAGTATCTTGGCTTGTTGTGATAGATCTTCATATATGTAGGTATGTGGTAGATGATGATGGCAAGATCTCTAAGCTTGCTTGAATGGAGGATCATGTAGAATCATGCTTGCAATAAATGAAAGTTAAAAGCATTATGATCAAGTGTTATTGGGGTTTTGATGATATGATTAATGGTTTTTTTACATTATAAAAACTTGTTTATAATGATCTCGTGTAATAATGTGGGAGAAAAGTTGTGAAAAGAATTGGTTAAGAGATAAGCAAATGGGTGCTATTTATAGAAAACCCAAATCATGGTCGTCATAGATCCACGGATCCAATTATGGTGGATTCGTGTGTTATGGTGGATCCGTGTGTGTGCAGATTCAAAAAACTAGTGTTATTTTGTCTTTTGTAGTTATCTACAAATCTTAACAAAATCTTCTTAATTGTACTTAAATGATATTTAAGTACAAGCTTCTAGAAACAAAATATTTCTTAACTTAATATGGAAATATTTAGTAGATTTGGTTAGATTATGAAAGATTTATTTCCATAAATAGCTAGACAAGAATTAATTAGTTTTGTCCTTATTCACTAATTAATTTGTCCTATTATCTAAAGTGGAAAGATATGTTTTGAGCTTCTAAGATTTATTCCTAAAATGGAAGATCTTGTCTAGTTAAGCTAGTAATTAATATTGTCCTATTCTCTAATGTGATTAATTACTTGTTAATCATTTTTAATGGTTTGTTAAATGGGTTGATCATAATGCAACTTAACAAACATATTCATACCTTTTGTTGAAGCATGAGTAGACTCGAGACGTCAAGAGGTGTTGATGAATGTATGTGTTGATGAGTTGTGATCACGCGTAACTTGCACATTTTACGTTATGTATTACAAGTTACTTGTTTGTCATTATTAAAACCAAAGGACTTGTTTAGTTTAAATATCGTAATATTTGCACTAACAAAATTCTTGTATAGTTAACAAGAACAATAAATGCTTTATTGTGACTACAAAAAGAAAAATCAAAATAATATAACCGCATGTTATGTCATAAAGAAAAAAAATCAAAATAACAATGAATATTGCATGTCTTTTGTCTATCTTTTCCGAATCAATTGTGTTTGTACTTGTATTTCTTTATAAAGTGAAGTTTCTAATCATTTTATTATGGTTATTGAATTTGGTTATTGATTTTAAGAATAAAAAAAAGGCATGAACACTACTAATAACATACATCAACATCGTAATATAATCAAGATTAGATATGTTGACTTAATGGAATGTGATGCATCTATTTATTTTTAGTTTATATGTGTAGTATAGTATAGTATATTTTTACTATCTATCTAAAAATCTATGTTATGTATGTGTTGCATGGAAATCGAAAGTATATGTTTTGTGTGTGTGGGGGGGAGGGGGGGGGGTTTGGGGGCGGGGGGGGGGGATTTCCTTTTTGTATATCATATTAATTTATGATTAGTCTTCAATAAACATGTTACTGGCGTAAAACACAACGCTTTAAAATTACATAAATTTGAAATTGATTTTTTGTACGACTAAGTGGTGTATAATCTCTTAATAAGATTCGTAAAATGTTTGTGATATATGAAAAAAAATCCTTATATGATGATATATGCAATCTTTGCTAAATGATACTTTTGTCATTTTTATGTAGAATGTTAAATTTAAAGCTTTCAAATATTGATTTTGTTGTTCTTGACATATCGGGAAAAACCATCTCCCTTGGACTCTTCATGCTGAGTTCCATCTAATTTTGAGGATAATCAATCAAAGCTGAAAACAAGGCCTCTTTACAAGAGTGTGCCACAATAGTGGTATTCCCCCCCCCCCTCATCGTCCTTTTTTCATGAAGATCTAAAAAGGGAATACTTAACGATGAAAGATTCATTAAATCTCGCTATAATTCTATGCACCTCAAGTTGCATAGAAAAAAAGTATAAGCGAGTTCGGCCTCACAATTTCTGTGTTAGATCTGAATTAAAAGAGAATATCTAAAGGTGAAAGATCCGTTAAATGTATGTCAAAATCTAAAAGAAAGATTTGACCATCAAAGCAAGATATTCTTGTAAATGCGAGCACATTTTCGCAATATTGAGTATTACATCTGAACTATAACAAGAAAATATGCGATGATATGGTTAATGCCTCGAATATGCTCATATATCGAGAACGATGCTTTGATATAAGTTTCTTTAAACAAAGCAATGGGTATGCTTTAAGAAACACGATAAACCCGTTTACTAAATTTGCTTCATTTACGCAATGAATGTTGACTCACTATCGATGATCCTGTAGAGTAATGAATTATAGACGTGGTGAAAAAAATATTGCGTGTTAATTCAAAGAAATAGTTAGCAACTCAATGTTGCAAGAAAATAAGAGAAAGGATCCATGATTGATATCACCCTACCCTTCAAGTGAATGTGAAGAAATGATCACCATAGAGAATCTACATTCCCCAAGTGAATATTGATAAAAGATCACTATCAGATCCATCATTACCTCAAGAGAAAGTGATAATGGAAATGATACATGTTTAAAAGATTCATTAATCCATGGTAAATGATATGGTCGACGTATCTCTGGCACTAGACAAACCACTAGTAGTGGTAAAATAATAAAGGAGCAAACAAAATACTATTGTATTGTGCAAAAATAGCCTAATGTAGTGTATGAAAAATACCAGTGTGTCAAAGACATTACACACTATATTCATAGATTTAAGAATCTATGCTAGCACATTTTGCTCCGTAAAAGAAATATATAATTGTCATGAGCAACGAAGTTCAATATTAAGGATGCATTATACTTTTGTATCTTCCTAGACATGCATTCTACAAAGATTAGTAAAAGCTAATCATTTCCATAACATAAGTTTATGAGCAATAATTATAATATTTTTGGCATGACCGGTTACACCATCCTAAGTCATTAATGATGCAAAAAATATTGAAGAAAAGGTTCTTCAATCTAATGTTATCTCTCAAAAGATTGATTTTATTCATCTATCAACTAAGATTGGGGACTTAATCCCGTCAAATCTGGAAATAAATAAGTGGATCTATGTAGGCATACAAAATCCATTCTATGGAAACCATTTAGAAATTTAAAATCGATTGCACGTCTAAATGGTCATTAAATCGCAACCTCAAGTTTGCATGATTAATAGCTCAATTCGAGCCTAACATTTCAGAGTAAGTATTTTCATCATGAATATGCGATGAATTACTTCTGAATTACTAAATGAAAATGAGAGAAAAACTATGTTGTTTATGGGGTCCATATTATAATAAAACACAACAACAAAAATTAGCGAATCATGAATATTTATATAAATCCTCCTTTTTATAATTGGTTTTGGTTATAAACCAAACATATCCCATTTAAGTTTTTTTGTGCAAATTACTCCACCTAAATGCACATATACAGGATATAGAAGAAGGAAAATTCCTTCGGGAGGAGAGAAGTAGCTAGAATGGGGTGAGGGGGGGGGGGGGGGGGGTGGGGGTTAATGGAAGGTGGGAGGTTGGGGGGGAGAGCATATTCTATTGATCCACAAAAGGTCATAGGATGTTAGCATTATATGGTAGAAATTTATTATTCAATGGATAATCTAATAGCCATACATAAATATTGGCCAAAAACAAAATTTCAGCTACTCATGCTCTAATTATAAGTTGTCTCTCAAGGACACTATTTTATTATGGCATGCATCAAGCATGGTAGACAAATCAATTTTAAATAAAATCCTCGATGAAAAATATGGAGCATGAAAACAAGATGGTTGTTCGAGGTATAAAAGACCCCCATGATAGTCTCATAAAGAGACACTAGACATGAAGGCTCCAAAGAACCTCAGGTAATTAATGAGATCTCAATAAAGTCTAGTATGTCTAGAATCATATGGAATCGAAACAAAACGACGTCGATAAAGTTGTCTACATATAATATAATTTTTGCTATTATGCATGATGAGGATCATAAAGCACTTAAACTCCATAGGTGCTCTTAATTGAAATGATTGGCCAACAAAAAAAGACTCAGTATCTGTTAAATACAAAATAATTTAGAGCGTAAAGTTCATACACATTAATGTGTAAAAGCTATTGGATATACATCGTTTTTTTGTGTGAAATTGAAATAAGAGCTCTAAAGTTATGTGCTCTAAATACTTGAATTGTGAAATAAATAAATTCACAAAAACAAAAGTTGGTTATTAAGAGACATATTGTCTCGAAGTGGATGTAAATATCTTATCGATATATTATGAGATAAGCTATATTGAAGTTTTTAATTTTTCCACTAAAATAGGTTTATAAGAGCTCACATATTCTATGTAAAAAAGGATATGTAATGGCCACACAAAATTTTAACTTCTATAAACAAATTAAAAAATTCTCAATAACTTATTGATCAATTTTGAAAGAATCCTATATGGAAAAAAAACATTGTGTGATGCATCATATATAAATATCGATTTTGCACATGTCCCAAAAAAAAACGATGGTCCTCAAGTACCATACATAAGTGCAATTGAGGTTTTGTTGTCAATTTTGCAATTAATATGTGTCATAGAGAGTTTATTTTTCTCTTTTAATATTTGTAGACACATTGTATATTTTCTAACCAATGCATTTAATATTGGATTGGAAGTTACACATATATATTGTTATCATTGCTGGACTTATTCTTAACATCAACAATTTAGTGAACTTCATTACAAAGTTATTGCCAACAAAAGTATTCGAGCAACTCGTTTAGAAGATTAGCATGTGATGTGTCGTTCTGTGTGTGCATAATTATTTGTATCAATTTTACATTTATATTTAGCCGACTAACCTAAAGACAACATTATAACAGGCAGTGTACCCGGTCAAGATGGAGCTTCGCGGTAAGTAAGGTATTGAACACTAAGAGTGAGAGAGTTAACCTAATATTCTATCAGTATTTTAATCTATCTAGATTAGTCTAATTACTAGCTAAACCTATGCTATACATATTTACCAAAGGTAAATAGGGGTTTCAGTCTAAGTGACTGGCACAGGTTTATGGTGACAAATACCAATTCTAAGCACAATAAACAAAAGAGACAAATAACAAAAGCTAGAAGAGCGGTACAAGCCAAATATAAGAAAACTGTATTAACCATGCTAATCCGATTTTATGCTGGTTTGATTAAATAGTGCAATGGCTGTTTATCTCGAGGCGGCATATCATTCTTAAGAGTTAGGCGGTTCTTCTTCCTAAGACCTAGATACGAACAATCTTGTCACGATTAACGCATCCGCATAAAGCATCCTAGTGTCTAATTATAATCTATCATAAGGAATTAAAGCAGTGGTGATCCTGTTAATACCCTAGCCCATCGGGACTTTACCCACTTATTACTTGATGTTGTTTTATACACTGGTAGTCCACCACCAAAATCAATTACCAATTAATCAAGAACAATATCGTTTGAACAATTATCGGGTCACCTGACGGTCCAACTAAGCTCATAATCAAAGGGTAAAAGATAAGGTATCATTTGTGATCCTATTGGTCCGGGTATATAGAACACAACATGGAGAGCTATCTCGAAATCTAGATTACTGGTTAAGTCTCACTAGACCCAGTTGAATGATAGGTCGCATGTATAAGTACCTAAACAAGTATGAGGCGATAAACATAATTAAACAATCAACGATAAATTAAACGAGCCGAAATTAAATCAAACCAAACATAATAATCTTCATAAACATGGCTAATACCCGAGGGTATTAGCCCACAACCGTCATAATTATACAAGCGTGATCAAATGATTAAGAAAATAAGAATTACACGATGTCTTCTATGAAATTATGGTTGGTGCTTGACCTTGGCTGCTCTCCTTGGCTTCTGAAATTCGAGCTCTAATGTATACTATACATAGAATATGATATTGCACACTGAAACTCGTATTTGAGTCTTCTATTTATAGTGTCTGATTTTCGCCTGGATACGCCGTATAGAGTTAAGTAGATACGGCGTATAGGGTAATTTTCCTTGGAGTTCGTGATAAGATCAAATCAATCAAGATAATTACCATCAATCATATTAAATGTGTATCTTTGACTGATGGAACAGTTGTGCATACGGCGTATTGGAGAGTATGGATACGCCGAATCGGAAATTGATCACTACGCATTTCTTGTGCTGAGCTGGCGCAGATACGCCGTATCTTCCTTGCTGGATACGGCATATAGTAGCACTTTTTAGAATTCTTCAAATATCTTCGTTTTAGTTCCAGAATTGCGCCTTTTTTGCTTCGTCTTCACAAGTTACTCCTGAATTACTGCATTTATCAACTTTAAAGCAATTAAGTACCAAATCATGCAATAATTATATAAAAGTGGGTAAAATAGATGGGATAAATGATAGTAAAATATGACTTTATTTGATGATATCAAATATCCCCCTACTTGAATCCTACTTGTCCTCAAGTAGACTTTAGAAAAGTTTATGAAAATGTATCCCAACCGAGGTTAAGGATTTTTTTCGTTTAAGCACTTTTCTTTGTTCAGATCACCTGTACAAAACCAAGCTCCTCATGAAATAAGGAAATGAAATCACTCAGATCACTCAACTAATCTAGGGTGTATCATTTAGTAGTATGCTCAATTGCTCAGTCGTGATTAGCTTCGTATCATATGCTTGGCAAGGATACACATCTCTACCTCTAGAGCTAAGGAGTAACAAGTCAAAAGGTAAATTGGGTATTTATTCAAAGGCTCGGGTTTAAATCATTCTTGAAAGAACGATATAGGGTGTGGAGCTTCTGACTTTCACCAAAGGTCGTCGTCAAACAAGGCAGCTGAGACATGCATACATGGACGTAACGACGGAATAGACATCCACGCTCGTACACATCCTCATTCGAGTAGATCCTAAGGTTAGTTATTAGGAAAGGGAAGTAAAATGGTTGTTAAATAAAATAAACAAAATAAAAAGATTAAAACCAACAATTAAGGTGCGGTTGCTAGTAATTTTTCCCGACCGTTCCATAACAAATACTCGACCATATAAACAAACGCCTCGATCATAGAAATGACAAAGACAACCTAAGTTGGCGTTCCCATAACAGTCAACTTCCCTTACATCCCGAACTTTACATACTTTTACAAAATAAGTGGTGATATCGGCCACTTTTTACAATACTCTACATCGTTTATTTTTGTAACGTATCAATGAATAATCGATCTTTTCAAATAATTCCTTCGGTATAAGCTCAATGAACGACTATCATCATCATATTTTTTTTGCTTGCAATAATACATCATAAATCTCGGTGTAATCTTACCGTCTTCACTATCATCATTTGTCCGGCTAATTTTTCTTTTGGACTTTTCTTCTTTCGGACATAATACATAGTTGCGAAAGTAGCAAAAATACACGAGCTACAAACATTCCCATTGCATTGTGAAATTTTCCCGACCATTACAAAGATAGAGAAACTTGACTTAGACGCAGGAACTACAAAACTTTACACGAAAGCAACTAGCAACATTGATTAAAATAGGCTTTAATCTACACGGTAGGCTAAGGTCTAAAGGTGAAACAAAACAATTTTAATTGGCGTGGAAAAAGAAAGGAATGGCTCAGCAAATTGTTCTAGGGGTATCTTACTCTAAAAATGAGAGTAAGCAAAAGGGTTACACGGGGGTTAACTAACTAGTGTAGTTAGTTAAAATTACGACATGTAAACTCATGGTCTCGAGTGATATACCAGGCAAAGTTCTAAAGTCCACTACATCATCGGCACACACATATTTTTGTGGAATTTTAGTAAGCAGATGGAAATGGAAAGGCTTAATTCTCACAAATAGACAATAATGGTAATAGTGCGCCAGGTAATGTAACTAGTGATTTTTCACAAAGTATGCTTTAAAAAATTTTAAATTTTGACCATTTTTAGGCATTTTTAAGCATATATCAGTTTATTTGTGAAAATGAGGACAAGTACGTTCTAATTCTTCATCCCCTACTTAAATTATACAACGTCCTCGTTGTATATAAAACAATTAAACAAATATGAGAAAAAGAATTAGAACGAGGAAAACTCCTTGTTAGTTTGCTCTGGATGATTCTCCATTTTGAGTGTTTGAGCAAAAAGAGTGTTGACGAGGGCTTAAGAATGCCCGAGAGAGATCAACACGAGGCGATTTCATATCATATCTTTGAATCGATTTCGTTTACAGCAAGGTCCTGCATGAAAGCTAGAAGACGTTTGTGCAATTCATATTTTTGCTAACCTACAAAACAAGCAAACAATTAAACACTCAATTATACAGGTTACAATACGTTGTATCCCAAACCCTAGGATACGCCATATGTAAACCAGTGAAAACAATTAAATGTTTGAAATTAAATACTGGAAAAATAAGACTGACAATTGTTCAGACATGCATACGCCGTATCCAGAGGGGTTACATACACCGTATGTATGTCTGACAGACAGACTCAACAAAAATTTAAATTTCAAACAATTAAAATGCGACAAACAATTAAAAATAACCGGATTATCTCCCGGTAAGCACTTTTGTTTCAGCCGGTCGTTAAGTTCGACCATTTTAACACTCTTCATTCATCCATAAAGACCCTCTTAATTATGCTAGATGCAGGTTTAATGCTTTTAAAAACCAGTTTTTCTTCCCCAACCCTTAAAGTGACTTTCCTTTTATAGACGTCGATCTTGACATGGACAGTAGATAAGAACGGTCGTCCGATGATCAAAGGAACATCGTTATCCTCGGGTATGTCCAAGATGACAAAGTCAATAGGGAAAACAAATTTGTCGATCCTAACTAGCACGTTTATAGCAATGCCTTTGGGTTGCTTTATGATTCTATCGGCCAATTCTATGGTCATCCTGGTGCGAGACAAATTTCCTAAACCAAGGTTGGTATAAGTAGATAATGACATAACGCTCACACTAGCTCCTAGATCAACAAGGGCTTTATTAAAACAAATATTATTAATAAAACAAGGTAGGGTAAAGCTCCCTGGATCTTTTTCTTTCTGAGGCAGGTTGTCAGCATGAGCATCCAGAATATTCACTCCACGTACCTCTTTGAAATCATCACAGCAGTAATTGTGTAGTCGCCTTGGGAAGGGGACTGTTTCGAGAAATATAAATCTGTGTTGTGGACCCGATACGGCGTATGGTTCATACTCCATACGACGTATCTTAGATAAATCAGCTGTAGCAGTTGAGATCGATTTCACTTGGTCTCTCAGATTCATTTCTGTAGAGCCGGGTAGACTTCCAAACCCTCTTTTTTGTAAAACTATACTCATTTGTCCGATTTGTAGCTCCAAGGTTTTAATCGATGCTCCTTGATTTCGTATTACCGCATCGGTAGAAGCTCGGATTTCCTTGATGATGTTCGAGTTCTCTTCATGCCTCTTAGCTGATTCTGTCATGAATTTGGACAGCGATTCTTCCATAGTATCTCTTCGAGTAGGGTACGAGGTGTTTCCGTTGTTGCGTTGGTAGAATCATGGCCCGACTGCTCTGTATTGTCCCCCTGGTTGATAGGGTGTACCAAACTATGTATAGTAGGCTTCCTCTAAAGTTTTCTCTTCTTTCTTTTGTGGACAGTCTTTAGTGTAATGAGGTCCCTTGCATAGTTCGCATCCGACCTGAGCAACGTACACTTTTTCGTTAACTTTTTTAATTTCTCTGCCGAGACTGTTGAGTTGGGCTTGATAGCGGCAAGCCCGTCAGAAGTTTCAGTACTTTTGTTCCTTTAAGATGTTCCATTATGCAATTTATGGGAGTATTTAGCCATTTCTTGGATAGCTGTCTTAGCATCAGCAGCAGTTTTAGTGGGTATGACACCTCTTGAGTCAAGGATTTGTCTTGTCGAAACATCGAGCCCATTGTAAAACAAGATCACTTCCTGCATGTCGGTAAGATAGTGTTGAGGACACTTCATCGGCAATTCTTTAAATCTTTCTCATGCTCGGAAAAGGCTTTCATCATGTTCCTGCTGGAAGTTATTGATTTCCTCCATTTTCTTTGCGGTACGGGCAGGTGGGCAGTATTTGTTTATAAACTTTGTTTTAAGGGCTTCCCAAGTTGTAATTGAACCAGTTGGTTGCAGCTCTAGTTAGGGATACAGGAAAGGCACGAAGCATAAGTTGATCTTGAGTTATTTTTGGTACGTGAAATAAATCAACAATCTCTAGAACTTTTTGATGTGTTCGTTGGCATCTTCTTGTTCTGAACCACTAAAAGTATTGTCCCGAAGTTCTTTGAGAAACTGGCCCTTTAGTTTAAATTGGATAGCAGCATCAATTATGGGCCTAGCAACGCCCGACCTGATTTCGTCACGGGTTTTGCTCATATATTGTTCCATTGTTTCCGCCATTATTTCTGTAACTTCGTCTTCTTCAATGTGCTCTTCGATCTCAGAATTTTGATCAAATTCAGGTGAACTTGATTCTGCTAGGCTTGGTACTTCGAAAAGCTTCCTTCTTGAGCGAAGTACTCGTTCTGGGTTTTCAAAAGGTGAGAGTAGTTCCTTAGTGGAACTCCGTGTCATGCACTATCTGAAACGGAAAATTAATCAGTAGGATATACTCTTATAAGAAGGAATATAGAAATTTAAACAATGAAATCAATTTTTAGTTCTGCTGCTGTATCAGATGACCGATACGCCGTATTCTATTGACCAGAATACGCTGTATGAGTCTTTTGAATAACACTATGCCGTATTGAGTTCACAGAATACGCCGTATTGTTCAAAAATAGATACGTTGTTTAGACTGCAAAATCAATACGCTGTCCTGAGCAGAAGGTTAGATACGCCGCATCCAACTGGTGGATACGCCGTATCAGGTGACCTGTCAGAACAAAATACTATATGAAACAAATTAAATGCAATAATTTAAACAAGCAATTAAACTAAACAATTAGCAGTTAGAAGTCAGAATTAAATTAACAATTATACACTAAACAAGTTAAAGGTTAGAAATACTAATAAGAATAAAAGATTAAACTATTCACTCCCCGGCAGCGATGCCAAAAACCTGATGTGTCGTCATGTGGTGCATAATTATTTGGTATCAAGTTTTACATTTATATTTAGTCAACAAACCTAAAGACAACACTTTCATGGGCAGTGTACCCGGTCAAAATGGAGCTTCGCAGTAAGTAGGGTGTCGAACACTAAGAGTGAGAGAGTTAAGCTAATATTCTATTAGTATTTTAATCTATCTAGATTAGTCTAATTACTAGTTAAACCTATGCTATACATATTTAGTAAAGGTAAATTGGGGGTTCAGTCTGAGAGACTGACACATGTTTATGGTGACAAATACCAATTCTAAGAACAATAAACAAAAGAGACAAATAACAAAAGCTAGAAGAGCGGTACAAGCCAAATATAAGAAAACTGTATTAACCATGCTAATCCGATTATATGTTGGTTTGATTAAATAGTGAAATGGCTGTTTATCTCGAGGCGGCATATCATTCTTAAGACTTAGGCGGTTCTTCTTCCTGAGACCTAGATACGAATAATCCTTTCACGATTAACGCATCCGCATAAAGCATCCTAGTGTCTAATTTTAATCTATCATAGGGAATTAAAGTAGTGGTGATCATGTTAATACCCTAGCCCATCGGCACTTTACCCACTTATTACTTGATGTTGTTTTATACACCGGTAGTCCACCACCAAAATCAATTACCAATTAATCAAGAACAATACTGGTTGAACAATTATCGAGTTACCTGCCGGTCCAACTAAGCTCATAATCAAAGGTGTTAATAAAAATAATGCCTAAAAACATTATTAATATTTTTCACATTCTTACATTTTGATAATCACAAAATATAAAAACATTCAATGAAAAATTAAACATAAACAAGTAATTAGTAGTAAATATTCATTTCAAAATTATATCACTTCAAGATATGAATAAATAAATGCTTGATGAATTTTATGATCAAAGGAAATTTTTATAAAATGTTGTAAACTTTTTATAAACATCACAAAACATTTTCTATATTTAAAAGAAATGTTTTATTCAAAATAAACATTTTTAATTTCAAAATTTTGAACCTAAAATGGCTAGAAAAGGTCCAGTAAACACCTCTCCTGAATAGGACAAAATGGGGAGCGTCTGAAAGTAGGCGGCCCCCTTAAATACACGGGTGGCCCCTTTAATTTTAAGGGGGTCGGCACCCTATTTAAGGGGACCGGCCATAGACCCTACTCCTCCAGTTTGTCTTATAAATACTGGACTATTCCCCCAACAATTTTTTTTACCTTTTGCACTCATTCTTTCTGTTAAAAACAGCCCACATATCCTCTCTAAAATCCTTTGATCATTTAATCATAAAGGTTTGTTTCCAAGTGATTTAAGCTTAATCCCTCAAGTGCAAGAGAAGAATACTTCCATCATCAAGTGAAGAAGTATTACACACCAAGTGCATATTGCAATCTTGTTACATCCATATTATAAATTGTAAATCATTTGTATATCTTGTAAAGTTGTGTAGTTGTTAAGATTTGGTGATTGTTGTAAGCATTGTTAGATCTTGGTGATATTTCCTAGTAGTGATAGATAGTTGAGATATAAGTAGTGTGGTGAAGTTGTGAAGTTGTGAAGAAGTTGTGAAGTTGTGAAGTCGTGAACAAGTCGTGAAGTTGTGTTGTGATAGATTGGTTCTAGCTAAGATTAGAACTCGATATCTAGCTTAGTGTCGGAAATTGATATAAGAAACGTTGTGTACGGTTTTCTCCGCCATAAGGGAGTTTGTTGACATAGTGAAGAAAACTCTCGAGTTTGGTGCTCGGGGAGTGGAGTAGGCCGAAGAGGAGCTTTGTAACCGAACCACTATAAATCCTTGTGTTGTGGTTTGATCTTTCCAACTCTTTTCTCTTATTCCTTTATTTACTTTTACTCATTTAGATTGTTCATATTGTGCAAGTATCGAATTCACAAAAAGTCAAACAATGGCACAAGTTTCGTGCGTTGAATCATCCATTACGTGGTCCAAATGAGTCCCGAACCAGTATATTATAAAAGTTTCCCAAAACTTTCACCTTTGGTCCCTGAGAAATATTTACAAAATAAACCCTATACTAATATCCATTTTCCATTTCAATTTATAACTTATATATATATATAAAATTTATATAACAAAAACCTCATTTCCATCTCTAATATATACATACTCAAATTATATCTCTCTCCCTTCTCTCCCAAATATCCGGCAACCGGCGACCACCACCACAGCCGCCGGAAAAGTTTTCCGGCGAGTTTTTCCGGCCAACACCAAAAATCCTCCCCATCTCCCGATCTATCCGATCCCCACCATCACTCTCCCTCACTCGCGACTCCACACCGCCACTTGCCATCACCATCACCATCATCATCACCGTCGCACCACCATGATTTCGTGTGGTTCTAAAACCACCACGAAAAGGGGCTGCGTTCGGTGCGGGTTGTCACCAAAGAAGGGGTGCGTTGGGCCCGGGTATGACAACCACGCACGGGGTGCGGTTTGGTTTGTAAAATAAGCCGAAGAGGGTGCGTGTGGGTCGGGTCGGGCTGTGGGACAGCCGGGGTCGGGTTGGGTTTAGCAGCTAGGGGTGTTTGATTGTGCGTTGGGTCGGGTTGGTTGTGGTACAACAGACCGGGTTTATAAACACGGTGGGGTGCGACGGGTAGTTATCATACATAAGAATACGTTTGGTTTGTTGAGTTACACCCAAGGGTGCGTTTGGCGTTGTCTCGCAGGCAAGGGTGCGTGCGGTTTATTTAAACAGCCAAGGGGTGGGTTCGGTTTGAGCATACACGGCCGCAAAGGGTGCGTTGGGTTCGGTTATTAACATAGGGCGCGTTTGGTTTCCGAGTCAGCAGCAGGGGGCTGCGTTTGGGTTAGGTTGTG
Organism: Tanacetum coccineum; assembly: GCA_026074375.1. Lineage (NCBI taxonomy): Eukaryota > Viridiplantae > Streptophyta > Magnoliopsida > Asterales > Asteraceae > Tanacetum > Tanacetum coccineum. The sequence continues at coordinate 17,592 of BQNB010078984.1, forward strand.
ACCACATAGGACACGTTTGGTTTATAATAATGCACAAGGGTGCGTTTGGTTCGGGGTTAGAACCGCAGCGGGTCCGTTTGGTTCGTGGACAGCCCACATAGGGTGCGTTGGTTTGGTTAAAACAGCCGAGGGGCTGTTGAGGTTTGGCTTTCGAAAACAAGCAGGGGTGGTGCGTTTTGCGTCGGGTGTGGGATGACACGAATAATGTGAGTTTGGTTTAACGCAAACTATTTATTTTTTTCATATTTTGATTTAACGAATATTATGTGATGGAATATTGAAAATGCGCGGTCTAGTTAAATTATGCAAATTAATATTAAAAGGGACTTATATTGATTGTATAAGGAATATTTGATAGCTTAAGTCGAGTATTGAACTGAAAATGAACTTTGGCACCTTTTTATAATGAACGATTTAATTTCAGAAAATAGAACTAATGAGATTCGGAATTCGATGGTTTTGTAACTTAGACTTTGGTTTACAAATTATAACAAATTATATTTTGACGGTCGTTTGGATATTAAAACGGGGACTTGTAAAAACTCTCAAATAACGAAGAAACTGGATCGATATGGAACTATACTACTTTAATAGAAAATAAGTCATATGTTAATATATTTACTCTGACATATCTATTGATTAACGATTTGTGCACTTTCGAGCCCGTTTCTGCCTCTCCGGCGAAACACTGAAAAATTGTTCGTAATGACATTTTACTTTGCCGCGAGGATTGTCTGTTTTAAAATTAAGACATAGCGGGTAAAATAAAGTCGGTTAATATATTATTTCAATTAATTATTTAAGATCATTACTCGATTCTAAAAACGGAAGGTCTAAAAATAGTAACTTTCGATAAATATTCGACATAAGTTATGATTAGACGAAAAATAGTATATATACAAGTAATATACTAAGGGTTAAGGTTTAAAGACGCGCAAGTGGATTTCTCATCACATGTATATATGTATGTATACATATAAAATATGTATGATTTTGTGGTAACGATGTACGCATCGTTGATCGTATTTAATACGTGTATTATAATCGAACGACATAATTATAGGTCGTGGTCGAGATCGTTGCAATTCATGTTGTGTTTTTAATTGGATTTAATTGATCGGGGTCTTTAATCTATGTGAAGTTCATAGCCTCGCTTTTCAATCTTTTGAATGTTTTATAAACCCGACGTGGGGGATAATGTTGTCTACAAATTATTTTACTCTTTCTACGATTATTTTATATACTAATGTGATTGTTTTAAAGGATTTTGTGAGTTTATAGCCCCTCTTTCACTGTTTTACATTTACTTTACAAATCTCGGGGGAGAATACATGCTCAATACAACTTGTTTACATGTTCGTTTACAATGTCTTTTACATACTATTCCACACACCTGGCTTACATACTTGATTTTGCAATTCATTACAAACACCATTAGATGGTTGATTACAAACTTGGTTTCATACCTTGCCACATACTCATTTACATACACGTTTACGAAATTGTTTACATACTCATTACAAACTCAATTACGTGATTGATATCACACTCTTTCTACTTATGGATTTAAGTACTTAACGCTGTTTATGAATACAATACTTTGGTTTTATAAATGGACGCAAGTGTATATTTTATATTGATTACGTGTTTGCCTAAGTAATTTGAATCCTACATTTCCAGTAATCATGACACCTGTCTATTGCATAGTTTGTAGTTGTGAATTACATTATGTGAGCGTGAGTGCTATTAGTAGATCTATTTGAGATTGAACATCTGTGGGAGAGATGGCACGAAATTTACATAGTGCGGGCACGAAATCTACATAGTGCGGGAAAAATGGCACGAAATTTACATAGTGCGGGCAATGGACGAAAATTTATATAGTGCGGGCACGGAATTTATATAGTGCAGGCAATGTCACGAAATTTATATAGTGACTATGTCGTCGGGCTTCAGTGTCAGGAGCTTAGGGATACGTAATGGAAAAATTTTCTGTGTTAAGTGCAGTTTGCTTTTATCTCGGGGAAAGTCTTGACGGTCCTCATTTTATACATTTTGGGCTATTTTTAAAGGATAGAAATAGTCATGATATATTACAAACTTTGGTTAACATTTATATTTTAAACAAAATCTTTTGAACTCACCAACTTTAATGTTGACACTTTTAAGCATGTTTTTCTCAGGTGAATTAGATGCTTGGATTATTTGATGTGCATTGGAGTCTTTACATTCAAGTTTTTCATGGTGATGCAATGATGGGACAACTATTGTTTTGATTTCAGAAAATTAACGAGATTGTTTTACAAACGACACATTTAGAGGTCGTTCTCTTGTATCTTGCGCTATTGTATTATGAAGTAATGCCCCCTGACATATTTCCGCTGCGACACATTTTTGGGGGTGTTACAGATTGGTATCAGAGCCAAGGTTATAGAGAACTAGGTTGCATATTTTACCCTAGACTATAACCGTTTTCACAAACATTGCATCACATCAAACATTTTCAAAGTGCATACACGTTACTTGCTTATGTGCTTACCTTACTTGTTACCTTAAATGCTTACATGACATACATATATGTAATCTATATGCCTACATCTTTTGCGTATATCGCACGTTTATTTATATAAGAGTTATATATATAAATACCAGGGCATTTCTTAAGACATTGTGAGTTGCACAATGGTCTCAATTATACCTCAGACATTGTGAGTTAAACAATGGTCTCTAAGGATATTATTTTTCTTCATAGCTTTATACTATATTGTATTACGCGAAGACCGTCATAATTTTGTTTACATGGAATTATGTATGAATCTAAGTATTGCAAGTCTTGTATGGGCGGGACTTGTAATATGAAGATTGATATGATAATTGCTATGTTAACAAAGCCCGTCACAGTTCTGTTTACATGGGATTATGTATGAATTTAAGTATTACAAGTCTTGTATGGGCGGGACTTGTAATAGGAAGATTGATATGATAATCGCTATGCTGATTCGTTCATAATGACCCCTATCTTGTTTACTTTAAACCGAGTGCTCATTAACTGTCTTGAACTCTATGTGATTTTCCCCGATCGTTTTACTCCCCGTCTCCGAAGACGAATTTTAAATACTCGTTCCATACTCATTAGAGCATCGGCATCGTTATGTCATTCACCACTTTGAAAACTTTGTGTGCACGCGTGTTGCATCAGAAATTATTAAGTAGGATGATTTATAATCTGTTTATTTAAAAGGATTGGGACGCCTCTTCATTTAAATAAATAAGTTGTAAATCACCGAACCATAAGTTTATCATTTCTTACTTACATAAATTTGGACGCTTCTTTATGTAAATAAGGAATTATAAATGAGTGGGCTTAATGGTATCCGATATGACACGAGTAAGAACCTGAAATCGATAATCATCAGAATCCGTTAAAAGGGTCTAGAGACACAATCGTGTCTTACTACCCAGCAAAATCTTAAGGCCTCACTTGGAGCTACCTTATCACATTCTTAAGTTATTACTTTTGCCGTTGCTAATCTTCGCGATCACGAACTGTCTGTGGAGCTAACAGACTGAGTGCAATATCCCGTCACCATTTGTTATATTATTGACGTTATGGTCGCTGTTGTTGGGTCCTGGAGAGGTCCCGACTGATACAACTTTATTCAATAGGTAATACAACTCCCCTTAAACCAGATAAACACCCACCGACAAAAAGATAGTTGGACTATTCACTTTGGGCCACTAGTAGGAAGACTTAGGCCGCGATACATCCTAGTACTACCAAGTAAGTTGGGTACTTACATCCATAAGCCACGTTGATGTGAATCATTGAACCTTACAAATAGTAGAAACGAGACTCCGTCCTCGGACATTTAAAAACTTGTACAAACATACTCACGCGACTACACCTTCTTCTTTAGGTTTTCACTATAATGAGACTTTCCCTATAACGCGGTTATACCGGCCATAAGATCTGTGATGATATATTTTGAGATACCCATGTTGATGGATTAAATATCCTGGACAAACCTAGCCAAATTTTTTGGTTGATTGAGAAGTGTAGAAACACCGAATTTTGCTGAATAAAGTATCAACGTCTTGTTTAGAACGAGCTTATTAAACCTTAAGTCTTTCCTTGGTCACACAATCGGATAACACAAATTTAATCTCGGGATGAGATTTCTTTAAGGGGTAGGTACTGTAATATCCGAGAATTTTCAGAATTTTAAAGGACTATTTTAATCTTTGACTTTTCGAGTCTGACTTGACCTTTTTGACTTTTGGTCGTTCATTGTCACATAAAAGCAATTACCGCGTGACCGGTAAAATTTTCGGAACATATTTTAAATAATAAATCATATTTATTATTACATCTCTCCAGGGAAAGTTATTTTTAACTTATTTGATTCGAAAACGAAAAAAAGATATATATCAATTCATAGTTGATTTATCAAAAACGAACCACAAAATCGCGTTTTCACGATTCGGACCCTAAAGCAATTTGATGTAAAACGATATTTCAGACAACTTTTTAGTTTTACCCAAGACTTGAAAACAAGCAGAAGAGGGCTAAAACAGCCTCGCAAAGTTTTGAAAACTACACACAACGGGTACCGATACACAAAAATAATTAATTTTTTTTAATTATCACTATTTATTTAATAAAAATATTAAATAAAATTATTTAATATTTTACATATTTAAGCATTGTTGATAACGCGAATATCTGAGTTAAAGTTTCTTTATATTTTTAACCAAGTCACAAAATAAATAACAGATATTTATTTTAAATGTTATAAAAATATTTAAGAAATATTAACAAGTAAATACTCATTTTTATCAGAAAAATGATTTGGAAAACAATGGCGCAAGTTTCGTATTTTGAATCGTCCGATAAGTGGCTCAAACGAGTCCCGAACCGATAGTTATCGAAACTATATTAAAAATTTACAAAATGAACCCTAGACTATTGGGTATTATCATTTCATATTATAAATTTTATTATATATATAAAATTTATAAATTAAATTTCATTTCCATCTCTAATAAACACACACACATGCCACCTCTCTCTCCCCTCTCTCATAAATTCCGGCCACCGCCGGCCACCACCAACCACCACCGGAAAAGTTTTCCGGTGAGTTTTCCGACGAGCACCAAAAAGTCTCCTATTCGCCCGATCTATCCGATCCCCATAGTCACTCTCCTCCACTCGCCACCCTCTCCTCCAGCTACCTCTCCACCGACGCCACCACCACCTTCATCTTTTCGTTATCTTCATCATCATAACATCATCCACCACCACCAACCGCCACCCCAAGGGTGCATGTGGTTTCTCAGCCGCACCCCTAGGGTGCGTGTGGTTTATATAAGCACCAAAAAGGGTGTGTTGGTTCTGGGTTCGCACCAAGGGTGTGATCGGTTTGATGTTTACATGACCCAAGGGTGCGTATGGTTGTCGGGTCAAACCCACAGGGTGCGTGGGGTTGCGGGTTAGACCAAGTGGGTGCGGTTGGTTGGGTCTAACACCTCAAATGGTGCGTTTTGTTTGGTAGCGAAGGCTGCGTTTGGTTGTCTTGCACCTCGACGGTGCGTATGTTTCGCGGGTCAGCACCACAATGGGGTGCGTTGGGTTTTTAGTCACCCAAAAGGGTGTGTTTGTTGCTCGGGCAGCCACCCAAAAAGGGGTGTTCGCCTGGTGGTTCAGCAGCTAGGCTGCGTTTGGTCTTCGTTAAAACCGACAAGGGTGCGTTTGGTAGCCAACGCCACCACAAGGGTGCGTTTGGTTGGATGTAAACAGCCAAGGGTGCGTTTGGTTTGTATTTCCATCGGTTAGGGTGCGTTTGGTATAAGGAAAACAACCGAGGGCTGCGTTTGGCTTGTGACAGCCCCAACAAGGGCGTGTTTGGTTTGGGTTAACAGCCGTAAGGGCTGTTTGGATTGGAAAAAGAGCACAAAGGGGTGTTTGGTTGGCTGTGATACAGCATCAAGGGTGCGTTTGGTTGGTAGAATCCGCACAAGGGTGCGTTTGATAAATATAAATCAAATAATAAAAGGCATTAAGATTTTATATATATTAAAATCGGATAAATTGGTGGTAAAATGGTTAAATAAATACGATGTTTATTAGTTTGTGAGTTTATGAATAATAACGTGAATATATATATGTTATATCTGAAACAAGCGGGAGTTGGAAAAATGGAAACCCGAATAAATTGAAACATATATTGAATAAGGGAGAACATTAAGCTTTACGAATATGGAAAACATTACGTTTTATGAATGTGGGAAACGTTTTGAAAACGGGAAAGTCATGACAAAATTTATATAAATTTATATGTTTAGCAATGATTTAATAAAGCTTATATTATTTTACAAACGGATAAAGGGGACGAAGTTATATTTTAAAAAGATACATTAACTTGTATTATACAATAACCCAACCAACGAACGAAAACTATACTTTTACATCGAGGAAACTGTTTTAGACACAATCTATCATAGAAACGAAATATAATTTATAAAATATTATTTTATATTTATAATGGTTATAAACTGTTACAAACATTGGTTGTTTAAATTCATAACTTTAAGACGTGTGTCTACTTTTATGCAAGGACTTTTTATTAATTAAATTGGTGTCGAAATATTTGGTTTAATTATTTACGCACACTTTTTATATAATACTTGCAAAGCATTATATACGTCACATTAATCTTTGAATTGTTTGTCTTTGTTATATAATTCACGGTATGAGTTATATAAGGGTTATTTTCATATGTAATATATACAGAATATATTACATACTTTGCGTTCACTTTTCGATTTATTTTATTTAACCAACCACCAAACTATTACAACTTTAAATCTAAATCTTAATCAACGTGTCGCGTTGATGTGTCTATTCATTGAGAAACCCAAATACATTATCCTACGCTAGTGTGACTTAGCCGTTAAGATTAGCTGCAACTTCTTGATTGAGCCGCTTTTCAATCTCTTGAATGTTTATAAACCCGCGAGGGGATACATGCTTGTCTATAAACTCTTATACTTACTTGGTTATCTTATAACAACGTGATTGTTTTTAAAGGATATTGTAAGTTTATAGCCCCACGTTTTACTTGTTTACATATATTTTTGGGGTGAGAACATGCTTGTTTACAAATTCATTTACGTAGTTGATTACAAATTGGTTCACATACTTATTTACATAGCTCGGTATGGGATATATTACTTGACTTCATTTTTGGTCACAAATATATGTACTTTACTTTTGAAATGATTACAGATTAGCTTAAGCCGATTGAACTGATAATAATACGGTACTGCCCGGGTGTTCTTGGAGGGGACACCGGTAACGGGAGTACTTATTCTTTAAATAAAGGCCCGAGTGTTCTTGGAGGGGACACCTATGATGGGTATATATATAAGTCTACGTCACAGCTTCATGAACTGTAAATCACTTGGAGGGTGAGCGCGAATGTTATGAAATAGATCTATTCGGGTGTGATCCCCGTTCAGGTGATTAGCTATCACTGGGCAAACGAACGCTATAGCATGTTGTCTACGCGAATGTTATAAAATAGATCTATTCGGGATTGACAATCCCCGTTCGGGTGATTAGCTATCACTTGGAAAACGAACGTTTCAACATGTCGGATTACGATTGGTTGGGCCTATAGGTCCCACAATACTTACATATGAACTCTTACTGTTATATTAGTACATCGGTTTCATGGACTTAGAGTAATTGTAATCATTGTTTTTACTCACATGGATATTTTCTATGCCTTGAATAAAGTAGCAATACATACTTGAAACATTTTGATGGCATTAAATTGGTCATGCATTCTTTATAAATCTTTTGGATAAGATTGGTACTTTTGGTGACATTAAATTGATCATGCATTCTTTATAAATCTTTGGGATAAGATTGGTACTTTTGGTGACATAAAATGCGTCATGCATTCTTTATAAATCTTTGGGATTTTTACATGGTACTGTGATGATACAGTGGACAAATACATTCATTTGAAACTTACATTCATATTTAAACTAACCTATAAACTCACCAACTTTATGTTGACCGTTTTAAGCATGTTTTTCTCAGGTGATATAGATACTTGGCTTAGTTGAAGTGCATCAGAGTCTATACATTCAAGTTTTTTATGGCGATGCTATTATGGGACAAATGTTATATCAATTTCAAGGAAAACAAAGAGATTATTTTTCAATCGACACATTTAGAGGTCGTTCCCTTGTATCTAGCGCTATGTATTATGAAGTAACTCCCCCGGGCATACTTCCGCTGCGACACGCATTTTTGGGGGTGTTACAAGTGAAGGACACGACCTCTTATCATCTAGGGTGATACCCATCTAAGATGATTATATGAGAGGATGTGAAAGGGCGTTTGATTTGGAAAAAGTTTTTTACATACATGTGGACAAGCTTGATCCATCATACAAAGAGGAAACTGATGGGATAAATGTTGATGGGTCCTTTGATTAGGTGCACTTGTAGAAGAAGTAAGAACCAAAGGAGGAGTCACATAAGGAGTGTGACTCCAAGTCTAGCTACAAGACTCATTAAATAAAGAAAAGTGCTTATTGGGAGGCAACCCAATCCATTTATTTTCCTGCATTTTAGGAGTGTCATCTGTTTTATTCTTTATTGTTTGTTTTATTATGTTTGAATTATTTGTGATCATACTTTGTTTTGTTTTTAACTTCGTCTTAATTACAATCAAATGTATTTTGCATCAAATAAGTGTAGGGGAAAACATTCAGTTTATAAGAACCATTTCAAACATATAAAATAAATTATTTAGATTAATTCGCGTCTTGTGTCATGTTTGTTAGAGTCATATGTTTGTGCTAATAATTTTCGTGGTTTATGTAGTATTTTTCCAGGAAATAACTAATAGGAATTGCGTGCAAAAATTTTACCAAGAAAACAAATGTGAAGTTTTCACAGTGTCTGGAGACGGCGTCAGGATTTTTCTTGACGACGTCAAGTCCCCGACCTGTGAAAAATTTGAATTTTTTATTATTTTTGAAAAATTAATTATGTATAGTTTCCAGAATTTGTAATTTTCCTAAACCTTGCCGAAATCCATGGTTTTATTTAGCACATTCATCCTATCTTTACTGCTTTCGTAGTGTTAAAATCCTAATCATATCATTGTATATTATTATCCCGCCAAATTTTATGCTAGGTATAATTGTTTCTTGTCTTTGATTTTCAAGTTATATTTCATGAGAAGAAGCTTTGGAGTACTTAGGAGTTTTATATGGACGACTCTTAGATGACGATTTAACCAGCTTATCATTTGGTTCTTCTCTATTATTAAGCAAAACCATGGGAGTACTAGTTTCTTTTCCATTTTTCTTTCCCTTTATTCATTTATTCAGGTACTTTTAAGAACATTGGGGACAATGTTCAAACTAAGTGTAGGGGGAAATAAGCCTTAGAAACTATTCTTTCAATTGCATTTCATTTGTTCTTAAAACGATGAGTAATATACTGAAACATAGCATAAAAGGTAATTTTGACCAAAATTTAATTTTTTTTATGACACATACTGATGAAAACCGAGTATTATTAGCGTCTCATGGATAGGAATTATATGACTAGCACAAAAACCCTATCACTCTAAAAATTCCACCCCAAAAATATGAGGTTCGCCCCTAGATTTTTAGGAATTCAAGTATCTATTTTTTGATACCAAAGATAGTTTCACCTTTAGCTTGATCGAGTTAAGGAATGAGCAATCTTGTGTCTCGCATTCATAGATTTGATCGTGCATATGTGATTTTGTCGCTTTTTTTGGAGCATTGGTATCGGTTAAAACTATATGAGAGTTTACGGGTAGTATATTAAATTCTAGAACTTGTTTTCGTGATTCATCCCGAGATCGCTAGTGAGATCGCATTCATGTGATTAGGATTTACTAAATGATAAGAGGCACTAGGATAAACCCTGTTTTAAACCTGTATTTGTTATTATGGTCTCCCCGATCATATAACTCTCCCCACACCCTTGCTTCGCACTCATTTTTAGTGCAAGATACCCCTAGTACACCCTTCGAGCCTATCCTTTTTGCGGTTCTCATAATTTTCTGATGGATTCCAGATTATTAATGAAGAGCATTGTTTACACCCACACAAAATGTTACACCCAAATCGCCTTAGCCTTCCTTTTATTTACTCGCTTTTAGTACATTATTGTAAAACCCAGTTAATTTTATGCTTGAGTACGAGGTTGCTAAGTCGAGTCTTTTGATTAGTGTATACAGTTTGAGACGATTAGGATTAATGGTAGCTTTTATTTTATAGAGAAAATGGGGAAGAAAGTCAATTTATTACCCCCATACGTGTTTAATACACCATGTTATTTTGATCCTCGCAATTCGGGTCAGTAGTTAGATTGTAATTATGAGTTCTAAAACTCAAGTGTAGGGGTGTGATTATAAACCCCAAGTCATGTATTATTATGTTTCAGCAAGGGAAAAAGTGTACGAAAAAATGTATATAAAAAAAAGAAGAAAAATAATAGAAAAAAATGTATATAAAAAAAGAGAAAAAAATGTACGGGCTGCCATTTTGCTTATGTTCATGTTTATATCAGGTATTTAGTTGTAAATTTTATACATGTTAGCCCTAGTATGGTCGAGTCTTGGCTTAGCAACGACTTCGCATGTGTTCTTTATATGAATTAACTCACCATCACACCAACTTCACCTAAATATATCCCATCAGTTTCCATTTCTGTTTAACTTACACCCTTATGCCACAACCCTTAAAGACCTCTTTGATAGTAATTCCTAGATGCTTACGTCATTGTGGTGGAAGTTTTTGATCCTTTACCAAGCCTATGGTAATTTATATGCTACGACATGTAATGAGTGTTATTCTCTCGTTTCCTTTATTGTTATAATTCATAATAATTTGATGAAGAACGAGGCCTGAACTGATGTGAACAGACATCATCTGAATCATTGAGGAACGGGGCCTGAAGTGTTATTTTTAGCAGACGCCATTTAACATTGACGACCGAGGCTTGAACTGCTGTGTTCAAACATCATTTATGTAGCTCATCTTTTGTGAAACCATTCTGGCAATGGTTTCTTAGATATCAAAAATTTCAGCAACCACACTCTGAGATTTTCCTACTTTTCATTGTGTAGTGCATCTGCATTTAGGTCAATTCATTGTTGCTTTTGACCATTGAATGACGTACCTGCACTTAAACCCAGAGTATGTTTGCATGCATGAATATGAGGGATATCTACATTTGAACCATGTGTGGGTTCATTTTCAACCATGCCCGTGCAAGAGTTGAGTAGCTTTCCAGTTGGAACCCACCTAAGACAAATAGTCTTGAGAATTCTACCTGTTGGTTTCCACCTAAGACAAGATTTAGGAGACCTTGTATTCTCAGGGACAGTGGTAGTCTTTTTGTGTGAAAACCTATGTCCTTTGGGGATCAGTCTTTCTGATTTCATAGATTCACTTGTTTTTTCAACGGGCATTGTAGGATCCCGATAACACTTCACTTCATATAATCGATCATGAAATCGGACTAGAAATAAGAAAGAGAGATGAGTTGTTTAGAGAGAGAAAATAGAGAGAGAATTGAGAGAGAAAAAGAGAATAGATATTTTAGATATTTTCAACAACTTGACTTTTCCAAGTGGAAAAGTTCCTTATATACCCCGACACTTAAAAGTGACGCGCGGGATATTTAACTAGGACCCGGGCTCGGGTTTTGCTTGGGATTAAACCCAAAACATATACAATATTAGATTAACTATCGAGCCCGATTCTCGATACTTTCCTATTACAACATTAACTAATTAAAGACCGAAGCTCCATCGTAGAGTGACCGAACTTCTTTGTTCGACTCAATAAATTGAGGCTAACAGAATATAACTTACACATAAGAATGTGAGTGGCCTGTAGTAGAAGTTCTTTTGTGTCTTCACATCTTTCCAGTTTTTCTTACCGGTCTGCAAGCAGTCAAGTATGTACCCGCACCAGTCTATGTTTGATATGTCGACATCCTCAGTAATTATTTTCAGCAATTTTGTCGACACCCTGCCACCATTATCAAGTGTTCCCATTGTACTTCCGAATAGAGTTATAAAGTTCATTCGAAACATGAAATTAGCTTCTGTTGTATCTGATATCACTGAAGCTATTACTGCCGGTGTTGGTTTTTGTACGTGTTTAAACTATTTTTCCCACTCTTTGATGAACGGGTCGTTAGAAGGTCTTTGTTCCAGGTCTTCTTACTTCTTGCTCCCCATTGGTATACCAAGCATGTCTTGTACTTTTTGTCCTGTTGCCTTTATAGATCCTTTCTCTAGCCTTAGTTCCATGCTTCCTGTGTGAAAGTGGTCGATCGCATGGTAAGCCAGCGCTGATGGAAGCTCAACTATTGGAAAGTGGATCATTCTCTCGAAGCCCATATCCTTTAAGCATTTCTTTTATGGATCTGATAAAGTCATAATAGCTTCATACATAGGTTTTGGTGACGATCGGGTGTTACAAGTTGGGTATTGTTTTTCAGCTGTTGATCCTTTTGCCTTTTAAGGTTTTGTCACTTTCTTCAACTGCTCGTCTCCTTCTGATTCACTTTCTAATCCTTCATCCATTTTATCTTTTGTTAACTTTCACGTGTTTAAAGTCATCATAGCTTCATACAGGAGGATAGAAAGTTAACAAAAGATAAAATGGATGAAGGATTAGAAAGTGAATCAAAGGGAGACGAGCAGTTGAAGAAAGTGACAAAAC
>BQNB010078985.1:0-30385 GCA_026074375.1 Tanacetum coccineum
TTGTGGTATTGTAACGTTTAATGATTTGTTATTGTATCGTACGGTGGATTTGATGAAACGTAGATTTTTTTCCGGAAAAATTTCCGGAAAAAATCTGGAAAAACTGCAGCTGCTAATATTTTTTTTAATGCCAGGTTCATGTTAGGGTCGACATTGTCGACCCTAAATTCGTACTTTGGGTCGACAATGTCGACCCTAGTGTTAGTTGCATTATAATTAAAAAACTTTGGGTCGACAAAGTCGACCCAAAACCTAACGCATATGTCGACCCAAAATTAGTGGATTACCCACGTGGATTTTAGATGTATTATATATTGGGTAAATAAATAAATTAATATATTATTTATTTAAAAGATTTATTAAATAGAAACGCTTTGGGTCGACATTGTCGACCCAAAGATTTAAAAGGATGTCGACCCAAAAATGGAGTCAAAGAGTCCCACTAAAAAGTGGTGGCCCCCATATGTCGACCCAAGTATCAAAGGTATGTGTCGACCCAAAAATTTTTGGGTCGTAATATTTGGAACGCCAGTTTTGGGTCGACTTTGTCGACCCTTAGACTCTAGGGTCGATTTTCTTTGTTTTTTAGGGTCGATTTAGTCGACCCGAAGTATTCATTTTGTTGTAGTGAAAGGTTTGACATTGGTTTCATCGTCAAAATACCTTTGAGAATGGTTTGGGTAGGAATTAAGGTATGACGATGAGGAATCAAGGTTTGAAAATGACAAACTGTATGATGTATCATCATTAGCAATAAGACCACTTTCTTTAATCGAGTCAAACGTGGCAGTTGCTGTAGGTGTTAAGGAAGCAAGATGGTCATCCATAAAGAACTCTTTCTTCATCAAGTTTTGTTTATGTTTACACGAATAAAGGCTAGAAAACTAGATGGGAGGTCGAGAGAAAATGAATCACGAGCCAGAACAAAGAAGATTCATGTACAGGTAATAAAACAAAAAGAGTGACAGCCAGGAATGATCAGTTTCACCTGTTGGCAAATTTCTAATCAGTCTGTGATGCGCGAACATGGTTCGTTCAACAAACGCCTACAATTTTGCAAGTTCAACTCAGATAGAACGAACCAAATGCACGAGACCTCTGTTTGTCTTAGGTAGATTTAGAAAAGAAACAAAAAATGGAAGCCCAAGAAAGAGTCACTTTAATGAACTCTTTATGCTATGTGAGGTTTCAGAACATGACTCAAGAAGATAAAGGGTGTTGGGATGTGGAGAAAAGAGAAACTACAACTTGTATTTCACCTTGTGTAATCACACACATTTGTACATCCGTAGTTTGCCGTACTAGTGGGAATTTATATAGAAAGAATGAGAATCTAGAAGATGCTTGCACGATTAAATAATGTAATAAAAGTTGACTAAGTCGAGATGTCGTGTAAGCTTATCACTCCTAAGAAACTTATAACCGCGTCTTCATATCTTTGAAAGTATTCCAAAAATACAAAAGTATACATCTATTCACTTTCCGATAGATATACATGCAATTACTAAAAGCATATAAAGGTTTATAATTGTGTTTTAACATTAATTTATAATTTTTTTTGTTTTATAAACATATCCTCATTATGTATAAACATTTTTAAGTTTTATAAACATCTCACATAATTCAAGTGCATTAAATTATGAAAAAGTCTAGTATTCTAGACCTCTTCATGCCACATAAGCTTAAAATGTATGTTCACTATGGTTTACAAATTTTTAGACCTCTTCATAATTTTATAAACTTTTTTTATAAACCACCATAGTGGATGCCCTAATACAATGGAAGTATGAACATCGACACTCATAAGCTTCTTTGCTTTTTGCTTACTTTGATTCATTGGTGTGTTTCTATATATTGTTTTGGGCCATCCTTTACATGGATGTCTGTACTTAACGGTTTGTGTAGTTGCATATACATAGGGTGGCAATTTGTGTCGGGTTCTAGTTGGCAGGTTTGGATTGACAAGTTGACGTCTCAACTCTAACTCGACCGGTTTACTTCGTGGTGTCAAGAGGTTCAACCCTAACGTGAACACGTCTATTACGAATTAATGGTGTCGACCCATTTGTGACTTGAACAGGAATTTTAAGATAGACAATATATATTATAAGGTGAAATGTTAAAAGTTAAAACCCTTTTAAGATAACTATATATATCAACCCATACCTAACCTATTTATTAAATAGGTAGGCTATATCGACCAATTTACAACTCGAACGTCTTTAGCATCAACCCTAACCTGATTATTTTCGTGTTTATTTGAGGTTGTGTTTTGTTTCGTATTAGGAATTTTCACCCTTAGTTGTACATAGCCGTGTACAATATACCGGTTTTTTTGGCCTAACCGGTTCGGGTACGAACCAAATCGGTTTTTTGGTCAAACCCGGTCAAACCGATTATTGCCAAAAACCGGTTCGGGTCGGGTTGGATTTTGAGGAGGAAAAATTCAATCCGGTTTGGACCGGTTAGGGTGGGAAAAACCGTGTACCAACCGGGTTTTTTTTTGAGCTGTTGTTCGCGTTTTATGGTGCTCAGGTTTTCGGTTTTTTTGCCCTTCGTGTTTTATACATAATAAACTCAATTAACTTAAACTTTTATTAAATAAACTCATAATACATCAAACATAAACTACTTGAAACACAAAGCTAATACATTGAGCGATATATTCATCGGGAAGCTAATACATTGGATAGTGATGTCTTATTCGGAGTCTCTAGAACCGGACCTAGCTTGTTCATCTAGAGCAATTTCTTCATCAGAAAGTGAGATTGTATAACCCGTTTCCGCCTCGAGTAATTGTTCTTCGATCTCTAAACAATCACCTTCAAGATTTGTAATGTTTTGTATACGTTCTTGTGGATCTAAGTGATCCTTCAAGCAAATACACATCTCCAAAGATGCCCGTGTGAGTCTTGTGTTAGCCTTAAAATATTAAGGCGAACAAGAAAGTCACGGTTATTCTAGTTTAGGTCTCGTCATTATGTCTTGTGTAACTTTGTGGTCTAGTAATAGGCTAAGTAACGGACTCGGGCTCGAGATGTAAGTTAATATTGTATAGGTTGTGTGCCTTAAGCCCAACCAAAGTCGAGCCCGACCCATGTAGAAGCCCATACGCCTATGTTAAGGCATGGCACTATATAAGCCCCTCTCCTCATGTGGAGAGAGGGTTGATGGTTTATTTTCTTCTTCAGTATCTAATCATCCAACCTTCCTTTCTCATATCTCTCTCTCTAGAATCTATATTTCTTTCTTATGTTCTTATTGTGAAATCGGATAATAAATGGGATCATAAATAGAATAAAAATTGGTATCAAGAGCCTCGGGTGGGTTTGGTGATTTGGTTGTGCTTATTTGAGCTTATACCGCTTATTTATGGGCTTATTAAGATTTGGCTTATTTTTCCTTTTCGTGATTCTAAGATAAAAAGCTCAAATCTTTCTTGCTTAAAACCTTATCTAGCTGCCTATTATTTCTAGTTCGTGACTAATTTGGGCGTGTAACAGCTTATATAAGTTTATTAAAGCTTATTTAGTTTTGAGCTTATTTTCTAGATATTTAGGTTTTTAGCTTATTTATTTATCAAAAGCTTGTACTTTCTTATTTAAAAACATAAGTAGCATAATCTTTACTAGTTTTTAAAGCTTATTTCGAATCAAAACAGCTTATTCTAGCTTACCTTTTTAGCTTATAAGACTCGACTTATTTTCTAGTCTAATAGGTCTTTTACTTCTTCTAATCACAAAAAGCTTCAATCTTTCATTTACGACTTATTGTGTAGCTTATATGTAAAAGGTTTCGCAGCTTATTTACTTTGTAAAACAACTTATTTCAAAACTTATTTGAAGCTTTTGTGGGTATTCATGACCGCGGTTTAACAGCTAGAAAGAAAAGGACATGTTTTTGTATGATAGCTTAAAGGACAGAAAAGGATACTATTCGCGGTTTAACACCTTCATCTCTACGGTTCAATAAATAAGTGGTCGCGCTTTAAAAGCTTCGTACATGCGGTTTAACAGGTGAGTGTCCGCGGAATAAAGGGGCGGTTTACGACTGTGGTTTAACTCTATTTCCCACAGTTTAAGTTGGAATACCGCGATTTAACTCGGCGGTTTAACAGGGACTCTCCGCGATTTACAGAGGCGGTTTAAGGCAAGGAATATCATGCGGTTTAAGGTCTCTTATTCCTACCTTTGCGGTTTAAGGATTGGGTTGACAACGGTTTAAAGTTTTTTGGATCCCACGGTTTAAGTTCATTGTATACCGCGGTTTAAAGGTTTGTGTTATGGACAGGCGATTTAAGTTCATTAAATCGCGGGTTTAGGGTTTCTTAACGAAGAGGAAGAACCAAGAAATTTAGAGGGAAAGTTTTAATTTAAATTTGTAAGCCCTAATTCGAATTACAAGTTTGACCCTCCAAGTTAAAGACAAATTCACCATTCGTCCTTTGTTTGTTCTTAAACAATCGTTAACCGTTCAAGTCAAAGTAAATTGCACCATTAGTCCTCATAACTCAACTTAACAACCGTTAAGCATCTAACTTGGATTCTAATTACACAGTTAGTCCTTGTTAGTGATTTAATCAATCGTTAGTCCTTCAAAGTTAAAAATCATTTAACCGTTAGTCCTTTTGCTCAACAATCGTTAACAAACTAGTCAAGTACTTCATGCACAACAATGAAATTTTTGATAAACAAACCACAACAAATCACTTTATCTACTTAAGATCCGTAATCCATTTCACAATCAATTTTAATGGAAATGAAAGACACTGTTTCTTCGTGTTCGGTTTCAAAAGATCAAGAGATCCAGTGACTTCAAGAGAAGGAACAACTCTTGAAAGGAAGTTCCTTGAACGGTCTTACAACACTTCAATTTCATTTTAAATATCTCTTGTTAGTTTTACAAGACTTTGGTGATGCTGCTAGTACATTCACAAGAACGTTCTCCGAGAACATAGATAAACTTGAAAAGCATCTTATCGTAGAAAAATTTCATGAGATGACTGTAAGACTACTACAACAACACTCAAAACAACGCTTGAAAAAATCTTCAATCCCGAACTGCTAAAGTTCTTAAACTTCAACTTCAAGAAATATACTGGATTGGAAACTCTACCTTTCAAAGACAAGATCATCGGCGACATTATTTCATTGAAAAGTATATGATCGAAACAATACTTCATGAAAAAGAGATTGAAAAAAGACTGAAAGAGAAGCCGTTGCAGACTCAAGAAGTTCAGACAAATACGATCAAAGCAGTAGATGCTAGTTCAGTCACACATAATGAATGCAGCAGGGGTGAATGAAAATAGTGTGTCTGGGAATGAAAATAGTTGTTCAGGCAACAAGAGTAGTAAGTCAAGGATTTCAAGTAGCATATCTAAGAATATTACGAAAGTCGATGGAGCAGATATCATACCTACTTACGATACTGACTCATTGGAACAGGTAGACAACGATGACTATAATGTGTTTGCCATGGAAAAAGAACATCATGAGCAACCTGAATCTGTTAATGACACATATATGGTGGAACAAGGTGATACTGACACCACTCTTGATTTATCAGATATGAGTAATAATGGAAGAGAGGTTGTCCAGGATGATGATCTTGAAAAAGAACGTAAATTGCTTGCTTCTTTAATTGAACAAATGAAACTAGAAATTGATGGAAGCAACAAAACAAATAAATCTTTAGAATCATCAAACAAAGCTTTACGAGAAGCAAACACGTTCTTAAATAATGAGCTTAAAAGGTACAAAGAGTCTGATTTTGTGAAAAATGTTGAACTTAAATGTGCAAAAGCTTATGGTCTACTCGAGGAACAGAAAGTCACATCTGCAAAGTCTTTTAATGCTTATACTGAAAAAATAATCATGTTGAATCAAAAGATTTCAGAAATGGAAAACGAGCTTTCTGCCCTTCAAAGAACCATTTCCATAATTTCATATCAAAAAGAGGAACATGAAAAGTTTTTCAAAACTCGTGAAGATAAAGAAATCAAAAAGGTCATCAGTTTGGAAAAACAGGTCAAAGTTTTGAATGACATTGTTTATAAAACCGGTCAATCAGTTCAAACGATGAATATGCTTAATCGTAAGTGTAAAACAAGTTTTTTCAAACCTCAGTTGCTCAAAAAAGCTCAAAGTGTGAATCCACGTCTTTATGATATAGGTTGTTATAATGATAATTTTTCCTTAATGCTTGCGCCAGAATCTGATGAAACGATTCGTCTTGCCCAAGAAAGTCGATAAAAATTAAGTGATTTAATCAAACCTTTTTATTATAAAAACTTGAATAACCTTTACAAATTGTTTGTTCCTCAACGTGAAAAGTTTCCTGAACAAAAGTATTTTTCAAATGATTTGAGAATGAGTTATACACTTGAAAAGAATGTATACTCAAAAGAGGTTTTCAAAAAACAAACGATTTTGTTGGAAAAACGAATGGATAAAACCCTTCCGTGGTCTCAAAAGTGTAAAAGTAGTAAAAAAATTCAAATATATCAAACAAGATGTTTAGTCTTTCCATTCAGGACTTACATGTTGTTTCGAAATCATTAATGGCACTCTATGGAACATTCCAATTAGTCCATAAATTAAAATTATCATTGAACAGGAACTAAAACCAACTGGTACTCATCTTACAAATGATGTAGTCGAATTTTATCAAACTTTGAAAGAAGAAATGGTTGCAGATTTGAAATATTTTAAATCTCTTGAAAATGAAGTTGAATCTCTTCAATCTCAACTCAAACTTCAACAAACACAATTATCTAATGAAATCGATCGACTTTCCAGGGAATATTATTATGCTGATCATATGAAAGCTATACTTGGTGTCATGGCCGTCTCGTGGATTTCGGTGGCCCTGTGCCAAAACAATAACTAGGCCCTAATAAACACGAAAATTTTGAATATATATATTGACGGAATCAAGTTTATTATTACATGCAGGGGGCGGAGCTTAAATTATAGGGTCGGGGGAAACTTTGATAATTTTTAGAAACTACACTATAAACTAATTCATTAGGGAAAGAAATTTCAAAAGTACATCGATATTTTATAAAATTTACACCACAATTGTTTTCGCAGGACGCACGTACCTATTATACCCCTCCCTTCTCTCCGCCACTGTTTACATGCGAAAATAGATGTCATCATTCCAATAAACGATTATTTATGTTGAACATTAGGACTAACATGTTAGGTTTAGTAAAAAAATCAGAAGTAGATGATAACTTGATTGCCAATTAATCTGTAAATTTTATAAATTAAAAGTTGAAAACCTTAATTTAATATTGAGTAGTGAAGTTAAAAAGATCAAAAGTAGATGATAACTTGATAGTTTGGTAGCAACTAGTAAATAAGGAAAATAACAAATGAAAATATGTAGTCTTTTTATATTCCATACATGCATGTAATGGTCTAGAAATATGTGGCCCTAGGAAACAGGTGGCCATGTGCCATTCCACAAGCTGCACACCTTGTTAGCCGGCCATGCTTGGTGTTTATACTACTCTTGATGAACATTCGGAGTTGGCATGTAATTACGTAGAAGCTCTCGAAAATGGTAAGAATCTTGAAACTGAGCTCTCCAAGAGTAAAACACAACAAATAGTTAAATGTTTTGCAAATCTAGAACAACGATGTATAGACCTTGAACTTGCTTTGCAACATGAAAAGGAAAAGAATGTTTGTGAAAACTCTTGGGTGACACAGTCTTTGATATTAGGGGATACTAAAAAAGCTTTGAAAGATAAAACTGATTCCCTGATTGCTAAACTTAACCGTAAAACAGTTGAATCACATGATTTGAAAGCTCAATTACAAGATAGGATAATTGAAAATGCTGAAATGCGTGATAGTTGGAACAAGATGAAAGGAAAGAATGTGGATACTAGCTTTAGAAAACCATCAATCTTGGGAGAACCGCCTTTGCAAACAATCAGAAATCAACCATCTTTGAGATAACCAACTGCGTTTAAGTATGAATGATCTTCATTTTCAAAACCACGGTTTACCTCTTAAGTTGTTGAGAAAAATGCGTTGACAAAACCAGTCACTCCACATTCTTGGCCTAAAGTAAGAGAATCAGTTTTTACAAGGCCTCATCATGTGAATGAACTTGGCCCTTCTAGGAAGTTCAAAGACTGTGTCAAAAACATCACCAAGAGAATTTATAGGATCAAATTGACATGGTTCATAACTACTACCTAGAGGAAGCTAAGAAAAAGAGACAAATTCAGAAAGAACAAGCTTTAAATTCCAAACCTAGTGTGTTAAAATCTGCAAGATTACCAAACACTGCAAATGGTAGCAAACCGAAACCTAGGAACTCTTATCAACAACCTAGGAATTGTCCACCATCCATGAGTAGTCGTGTATCGAACAAAGTTGTTAACATAGCAGAACCACCTAGGAACTCTAAGCCTTTCTTGAATTCCAAAAACTTAGCGTGTCCTACATGCAAGAAGTGTATTTACACTACCAATCATGATGCGTGCATTTTTCAATACCTCTCTAAGGTAAATTCTCGTTCCTCTACACAAAAAAAATGTGCACAATCCTAAAAGACAACAAAAAGATATATACCCGTAGAAAAGAAAAGCGATACTAAGAAACATGAAAGACAGATCTCTACAAGACATAGGTTTTCCCCAAATAAGACTTTCGCTGTGTACATGAAAACAACACCTCCTAGATTTGGTCTTACATGAAAACCAATGGGTAGAATCTTCAATTATGTTGGTCTTAGGTGGATTCCTACAGGAAGGACTGTTGGAACTTGCCTCAACATAAATGATAGTGTAATACCATTAGGAACAGAAACTTGTACTCCTAATACTGTTATTTGTGCAAACTCTTCTTCTTTGAGTGCAGGTACCTCAACGACTTCCGAACCTATTTCTTCAAGGAGTTCAACAAATGTACATATTACATCATCTTCTAAAATAATTCAAACTTCAATTTTTAATTATTTCAAAAAATCTTTAGAAAAACAAATATAAAAATAGGAAATCTTCAAAAAGAAAATACAAAAATATAAAATTTCAAAAATAAAATACAAAATCAGAAAATTTCAAAAATACCAAAAAGAATCTTCTCGACATGTCTCTTGGTATCGATAATATTTACGTACTTAGGAATGTCGATTAATATTGACACGGGTATGTAAATAAAGTTCGAACAAGAGTTCAAATACTTTTAAAACATGTATTCTAAAATTTTCATATGACTTTTGATTACTTCTGATCAGAACTCGGTTATTTAAAGAAAAGAAAAGTGTACGCTTAAGTGCGCTTTATCTTAAAAAGAAGAAAAATCTTCTTGGTTCTAAGCATTTTTTTCAAAAATCTTCTTGTTCAGGACACACGACTTCTAAGTAAATATCAGCATAGGACTCGTTCTTCAAATAAAGGAACGTGTGCACTCATGTACATTTATCCTCACAACGAGAAGAAAACAACTTCTCGGACTTGAGCTGACACAAAACGTCAATTCAAAGACATTCAGAATCTTTAGAGCTCAAGTAACATTGGTTTTCAAAACCGTTGAACATAATTTTTTAAGAATTTATCAAAAGATTTTTCAAAATCTATCTCCCTTCTTACGAAACTTTCAAAAGTCGAATCTTTTTTTATAAGTGGATAAATTTTTGAGGGTGAACTTTTAAACCATGTTTTTAATGCTTTTAGACACATTCTCTACATGTCTATTTTAGTGTGTCTTAAACATTTCAATGGCTCAAACCCGATTTCACATGGAATTTACAAATTCATAACCTTATTCTCTCAATTGGAATCATATGTGTGAAATTGAGAGGGAGCAAAAGAAAAAATTCCATAAATTCATGCTATGTAGGTGTTAATATTTTTCTCCCCATGAAACTTCTTCATGTCTCAAATTTTAATCAATCGGTATATTAATACTAAGAGATTAGTTATTTCCGTATAGGGAGAAAATGTGATTAAAATGTGATCAATGAAAGAAGATAACATGATCTATAAGACTCAAGAGTTTATGTGCAGCTAATTAACTCTTTCATTCATGTGCGAAACAATTTCGAATATCGATGCACATGTGTAGGGGGGCATTTCAAAAGAAAGAAACTCTTAAAGTGTTAAACGTTTTGATCTATATCAAACACTTTGATTGCTTTTCAATGGTTTTATGGTTTTGATCTCTATACCCAACACCCAATTAACTCACGACATCGATAAATTCATAAGGTGGTTAAGGTTACGTATAAGTCCTATGATCCAACTAGAACCGGAGGGATCTACCCAAGGACACTCCATAGTTAGAAATAGAAGTCCTTAGGTATGATTTGGAGATGAATGAGTAAAGGGAAAAATGTAGACTAAGGCATGACTTATCACCGAAACAATCACAACATGGTGATAGTAATGACGTCTTGGTAAACATTGAAGGGGTTGAAGAATGAAAAAGAAATGTATGGATAAAGGGTGAAAAGAAAAAAGTCTCCACACAACTTAAACAGAAACCGGGTCAATACATGATCTATCAGAATCACAAAGATGATTTCTCGTATTGAAAGACAGACAACATGTACCCGGTGATGCAATGCACAACCCTTCCTAGCCATTCAAGTTTCTCTCAAAAGATATGTGTCTCACTTGTCACGGAGATACACACGTTATCTATTGACATCTCACTCTGAGATTGTTAATATTGAAAAGGTGGCAGTCAGCTCCAGCCTCCGATTATTAAAACCAAAGTGCACAAATCGAGTTTAGATCCAAAAGAGATCAAATATATAAATCTCATTAGGACACAATTCATGTAAAACACTTGTTGTTCATCAATATTCAACAAGTGGTATCAAAGACTCATACGCATTATCTTTGTGATCTTGCCAAAACATTCAGAGTGATACTCTTTAGTATTTCATAGTGACGAATGGAAATCCTTCCAGTGTCAACATCAAACAACACTGTGGTAGGTAACTTACGAGATTCTATATGAATCAAACTTGTGTCAACTGGATATCAATTTTGGTCTAGTAAATGAATTGATGACTCAATCAGTAAGATAGTAACTAACTGATTCACCCTTACCATTTTAATAGTAGCAATACTATTAATGTGGCAAACTGCTTTGAGATGTTCCGGTAAGTAGAACTAGCAAGTACGGTGAATCTAATGCATCTGCGTTAGAGGATCTTATGCTTAAAGCTGGAAAACCTATCAATGAGGTTCTTATAATGAATCTACCTGATCACAGGTACAATATTTATACTGTTAATTTTCCTCACAGAATCGGAGGTTAACGTTACCAAAATTGACGAATGACAAAGACGTGATTCGTACATATCTGATGTTCGTCACTAACATTCAAATGCAGTTACAGATGATGGAGTAACGACCTCATCCAGTACAGATTCATTACCACATGCTCATGCTTGAACAACAAAGATAAATACATGATGAAAGCTCAAGTACATGTTACAAAAGTCTTTCGCAACTCTGATATTCAAGATCTTCCTTAAAGATATCAAGATTATCATGACAAAGATTGTCAAGGGAGATTGTTAGTATTGTTAATACAAATAAACCGATAAAAACGTTTATTTTATTTTACGATCTTTTCATGTT
The DNA here is from genome assembly GCA_026074375.1 of Tanacetum coccineum. Taxonomy (NCBI): domain Eukaryota; kingdom Viridiplantae; phylum Streptophyta; class Magnoliopsida; order Asterales; family Asteraceae; genus Tanacetum; species Tanacetum coccineum. Next base: position 11,618 of record BQNB010078985.1, read on the forward strand.
TTGTTGATAATAATTAGTAAAATCTATATGAGAGTAAACTACTTAAACTAACACATAAACATTACTTTTTTATTTTTAGCATTACTTTGAATTACAAGTAAATTATGCAAACCATTATTTACATCATGGATAACATCATCATTTGCAGCATATCTTAGGGCAATCTTACAAGATTACACATGATCTCTCGAGATTTTGCAAATTAAAATTCGGATTTTGTTACTGTGCGCCGGTTCTGTCGATATATACTGGTCGGTTCTGTTCTGCAACAGAACCGGCAGAACCGGTCTACAGTAGAATTTTTGGCTATAAATACCAAGCCATTTCTCATGCTTTACTCACTTCTTTCCAGCTTAAAATCCTCTAATCTACTGATCACTCTCTATATTCTTGCATAGTTTCATTTAGCATTTTGTAGGTAATTTGCTTCAAAGAAGAAATTGCCAAACACCCCTTTGAGATGATCAAGTTCCAAGAATCTTGTTTCGCATCTCCATAGCATCTTCAAGTTCACATTGTTGAATCTTATACATCATTTAGTAGTTATAGTTGTATTTATCATCATTGTAAATCAAGTGTAATGTTGTTGGGTTGATTCAACCGTGTGAAGAATCCGGTATTTAGCATTGTACCGTTAAAAGGTGTAAGCAACGTTGTGAGGCTTCTTCGACGGTAAAAGGAGATTTGTGACTAGTGTTTACGAACTCTCGAGTATGTGACTCGGGGAGTGGAGTAGGGAAAGGAAGGTGTCCTTGTAGCCAAACCACTATAAATACTCGTGTCTTGGTTAAATCTTTCTAACTCTTACTTTTACTTGCTTTACTTCTCATTTGTCAAACATAAATATTGTACAAATTCACATAAGAACATAAAAATTTTGAAAAAGTACTTGAAAACTATTCAACCCCCCTTCTAGTTTTCAACAATTGGTATCAAGAGCAAGGTTACCAAAGTTTTTTAAAATATATTGTATTTTAAAATTTTAAAATGATTATGGATTTGAAAAACTACAAAGAAGGTAAATCTATGCAACGACCACCTCTCTTTGAGGCTAATTGTTTTATATATTGGAAAAATCGTTTTGAAACTTATGTGAAGTCTAAAGATATTGATCTTTGGTATATTATAGTTTATAATATATTACATCAAACCTACCATCAAAGATAAATATGGTAAGGATGTAATCATCACTTATGAAAAATTGGATGAAAACCATAAGAAAATGATTTCCAAAAATGATAAAACAAAAATGGTTGTATCCAATGCTTTGCCCAAAAAGGAATATGAAAGAATTTTCATGTGTGATACGACTCAAGATATTTGGAAATCCTTAATAATTACCCATCAAGGTAACAAACAAGTTAAGGATAACAAATTGACCCTATTTGTTCAAAGATATGAAGATTCCACTATCTCGGATGATGAAACTATTTATTGTGCTTTTGCTAGATTTAATACTATTATTACATCACTAACAGCACTTGATGAATCATTTTCAAGTCGTAATTGAAGAAAACTCATTTCACACAAAAGATAAACTAGAGAGAGAAAGTTGAGAGAGAAAGTAAAAAGGAAAATAAGAAGGCTGATTGAACTATATGTGAATTACAAAGAGAACCAGCACCCTCTCCATGTGTGGAGAGGGTATTTATACTTAGTGAGTGGCCGGTTGGGCCTTGGCTTGCATGGGCTTTCCATGGGCCTTGGACTAACTAGCCCACTAAGTTTCCAAATATTGCTATACGAGCCATCTACCGATATCTATGAAGTGACCGAGACTTTTCTAGGAATTTCGTATTCCTAACAATCTCCCCTTAAGGGAGGTCACTTCAATTGTTACAAAATATAACTTAAGCATTACTATGCTGAGTCTTCATTCTTGTGCTCGCAGACTTGAATTTCTTTCTTTTCTTCTTCTTGTGAATATGTTGTAGTGATCTTGACTTTTAGGCTGGAGCACATTCCTTTGACTTTAACTTTTATGTGAATATGTGATCTTGAGCACCTTGAGATCATCAACCAAGCATAATCTCTTTTCGCCATCTTGTGAACTTGTGACTTCTGGACCGACATGCTCATACCTTTCTTGATTTGTTGACTTGAAAAGCTTTAATGTTGCATCTTTCTTGAAATTCTTTAACTTTAACACTTCGTCACTTCGAGAAAGACGTTCGGTATCAGAGTGACGGAAACTTCTTTGAAATTCTTTGTCTTTAATACTTCGTCACTTCAAGAAAGACGTACGGTATCAGAGTAGCGGAAGTCTTGAAACATGTACTTGAGCTTTCATGATGTCTTTATGGTTGTCGGTCGGGTATGAGCATGTGGTTATGAATCTTGTGAGTCAGCTGGAATCAGGTACCTTCACCTCCATCTTTAAGTATCCTGCATTAAAATAGTTAGCAATAAAGCGGGGGGACGAATATGGCTTTGTCATTCGCCCGTGTTTGGTTGGAGTAACCTTCGAATCCGTGAGGATCAACCTGTGATCAGGTAGATTCAATTTAAGAAGAATCTCCTTGACAGGATTTCCAGCTGAAGTATTGAGTCTTTCTAACACATGTGTATCAGATTCATCAAACTCAACATGTTCTCATTATCGGAACGTCTCAAAGCAGACAACACGATAAGAGTGAATCAGCGAGTTACTATCTCACCGATTGAAATAAAAAATTGATTTGAAAATCAATCGACGTGTCACTTGCTAAAGTGGTTTTGTGACACACCGAATGTGTTGCATCATTTCAATAAATTCATCATCAAATCCGTGATTCATACCTGGAACAAGTTTAGAAAAATTCTTATAGAATCGCAATCATCGTTCTTTTCAGTGTCATAGAATTTGATTCATATAGAATCACACAAGTCACCTACCATGAGCTTGTTTGATGTTGGCTCAAGCAGGATTTCCATCTTCATTGTGAATAATATCACTCTGATGTTCTGGCAAAATCACAAGGATAATGCGTAGGACTCTTTATATATATCTTGTTATTCACATTGTGCGACTTAACAGATTTAATTTGACAAGTGTCCTAATGAGATTTATGGATGATCTCTTTTTGCTTCTAGGATCAATAGTGTACTTTGATTTTGTGATCGGAAGGATGGAGCTGGAGTGCACACCTTTTCAATACAATCTAACTCGGAGTGAAGAGAGTGATAGAAATGAGTGGAATTCTCTGGTAAGTTTGAAAACAAAGTACTTTCCGACTTAAGTGGCTAGGAAGGGTTGTGCATAGCGTCACTGGGTCCATGACTGTCTTCAATGTCGGACAACATCTTAGTGTTTCCGACAGTTTTATGTATTGACCCGGTTTCTGCCTAAGTGTATGGAGGGCTTCTTTCTTTTCACCCTTTATCTTTACATTTTTTTTCATTCTTCAACCCCTTCAATGCTTACCGTGACTTCATACTAAAACACCTTGTTGGGTTTGTTCCCGTGTGTAGCTCCATCTCAGTTTGCTCTTCTTCCCTTAATATACACTTTACTCCTTTTTATCAACCTAATGGGGACTATCTACACTAATAGTGAATATCCCTGGGTAGATCCTCCTGGTTCTAGGTTTGGATTATGGATTTGAATACACCTATGCCTAACCACCTTATATCTTATAATTAAAGTTACCGATGGTCGGTCTTTGAGTATTACATCTACGAATCAGAACCAAAATCATTAAAAATTCAATCAAAAGATGTTTGATATAAATATCAAAAGGTTTACACTTTGAGAGTTTTTCATTATCACTAAAAGCTCCCCCTTAACATGTGCATCGTAATCGTAGTACATGCTAGGTGTGGAGTGCATTAAGTCCATTTTATTTGATCACATCTTTCAATACAAGGTTAGGATACCAAGGTTTAATCACATGTTTCTCCCTTATCCCAAATGTTTAATCCCTTGATAGTTTGGGGAATATCAATTGGGATTAAACTTTCGGGGGGAAGGGAAATTGTTATTACTATCTATAAGGGACATGTTAATGCTCCCCCTCAATTTAAGAGGGTAAATAAGACAGTGTTGAGTAAAAATATTTTTGAAAGATTTGAATTTACTTAAAAAAAAATCTTGAAAATTTTGTACCTCGAGCACTCTTATTCCCACATAAGTCTATACTACTAATAACATATTCCTAGTATATTATGTACGAGGTTTAAACCTGATATATGAGGAAATACATCATTGATGAAATTCATATGTTCCTTTGTAGCTAGCCGTTTTTAGGTTCCTTCGTACATAACTTCCACCAATGAACTTTTCTAAGCTTCCTATTTAACCTTCTTTTTTCAGATAGTTGTCAATCTGGATTTTCTTTGTCCAGCACTCTTCGGGTATTGCTTCATCTTTCTTTCCAAGTTACAAAGTCTTTGCTTCAAACTAATCGAGTATGAAACAGATTCAGAATAAATAGTAACGTTGCAGCTTGTATGGTTGGTAATATCGGTGTTGATGTTGTCTTAGCTTCCCCCTAAACCAGCAATCCTTTCTTGAGTAGATTCAAAACTTTCTTGCAAGCCGCATCAAGCAGTCTTGATGTATAAAACCCAGATATCCGAAGTTACACAATTACCTCTTCATGAATTTGATACGAAACACCAAAGTCAATTAAGTCCCAGATAAGCGCATTTCTCTCTACAGGATAGTTATGATATAAATTGAAACACCAAAGTCAACTAAGTCTCGGATGTCACAATTATTCCCTCTAAATAGTCGAAATGAAAACTCCAAAGTCAACTAAGTTTCGGATGTAGACATTTCTTCCTAAAGGATACTAACAATCTAAAGGAATCATCATACCTATGTGTACTTCTTTTATCAAATATTTCTACTCATTTTAAGAACAAGCTTAGAGATTGATAGGTTGGGTAAAACGTTTATTGAATCAGACATAACTCTTCTCATGTTTTAAATAATTATACTCCCAACACTTCCCCCTGGGGACTCAAATGATGCATACTGACTAATGACAAGATGTTTTCCACTTCGATTGAAATTGTTGCACTCGAAAAGATTCAAAAAGGCCCTAAAAACAAAAGAAGCTAACTCAAAGACAAAAAGGTAAGATAAACCTCTAAAGAAGGCCCTAAGGACACTATAAGTATACATTACTCCTTCCCCCTTGTGGTTTCGACACCTCGGATATCAGCCTAAAATTGTCGCACACTACTCGAATCGTATGAGTTTGAGAATTAATAAGCTTAATATTCTATTCGTGTGAATCAACTTCAAGGCTTTTAAAACTATGAAAGTATTTCCAAGCATTCCTAAGTCTTTTACAAACTATGAGGTGTTGGCAATATTGATCGAATGTAGTTTAAGGCCTGAATTCACTAAGTCTCAAAGTGAAAATAAGTCCCTAAAGTTTGAAACAAATGACATCTAAAGCTCTTGTAGTTAATATAAATTAACTCCCCTTGAAATTGTTATCCGTCATTATCAAAAACTTTATCCGTTTATTCCGTGACTTATTTTGAAAGACCATTTTAAAAGATTATTTGATGACGCTTTCTCCCCCTCAAATAATGACCCGTTTTCTATTTAAAGAGTTGTTGTCATTGTTTGAGTGGTCGAATTGTCTTTGAAAATCTTTTTGTGATTACTGAAAACACTGATTCATTATGAAGACAACTTTTTACCAATAAAAATAAGATTTCTCTTATTTTGACAAAGAAATGCACTGACACGTACATTAATTTGTATATAGGAAGCACGGGTTGTGTTGCAAAGTAAACACAAGCCTTTGCATGGTCATAAAGTAGACCATGCCTGAGAATAAATTCCCGTTGAGAGGTCAAGTTTCCTTTTTGACGGAATACTTGCCTTTAAGATGATGTCCGGGTTACTATCTGAAATAATAGCAAGCCATTTGGCATGTTTTGAAAACATTTGTAACTTCTGCTCGAACTTCATTTACAGCCTCGTATCATTATTGAATGACATTTCTAAGACCGTAAATGTTATCGATTTTCAGAAGACATGCCTTTATTACCTCTTTTTATATTTTTTCATTTTTTCTTTGGTTTTATAGATTTTATATTTTTGTATTTTGCTTTTATAAAAGTTTTCTAATAATGAAAAATCTTTTTGGTTTTTTTTTGTTTATATATATATACATATTATACAAGATATGTGAATAGGTACCACCACTGTTCATCAACTTCATCTGCTAATTGTTTCAGAGTCTCCGGCGTAAAACTCCGCATTCCCGGCTTGTTGATCATAAATTCAATTCTTTCTCGGCCAAGAGCTTTAGTGAAGATATCCGCCAGTTGATACTCCGTATTGACAAAGTAAAGTTCGATCACCCCATTCCCAACATGCTCCTTGATAAAGTGAAATATTAAAAATTATTTTAAGTCATTTTAGTTTAAGAAATTTGCATTTTAAGTTTTTAGAGTTTATTTTGATAAATTTTAGTCCGTTAGTCGTTAATTAATCGCTAAGTGTTTAATTAGAATTTAATTGTGCCTTTAATTCTAGTTTAGCGTGCCTTTTATATGCTTTCCATTTACATTTTTAGATTTAGAACCCAAAATCCAAAACATTGAATATTCAAGCACGCAATCACGAACGGACACAAGGTTTTCAATTCACACTTTGTCGGGATACGACATTCGGGAGATAAAATATTGTTTGTCCTCAAGCAATTTTTATATCAAACGGGATACTCTCTATACTATTACTTATATATATATAATATATTATATACAATAATATTCGAATCAGTAACCCGCATGATTAGCGTCTGCATAAGCTGTTAGAGAAATAGAAGAATCTTTTAGATACCAGAGTCCCCTATTAACGGTTCCCTTTGGTATTTAAAGATTCTTTTTACAGCATGTAAGTGCTTTTCGGTAGGCTTGGCCTGATATCGGGCATATATGCATACATCAAATGTAAGGTCTGGTCTACTGGCTGTTAGATACATAAGGGTGCCTACCATTCCACGATAGTGTGTAGGGTCAACGGCTTTCCCTTGTGTATCTTCATCCAGTTTTGATTTCTCCACCATGGGAGTATCTACGGGGTCACTAGATTCCATACCATATTTTTTCAAAGATTTTAGAGCACATTTAGACTGGTTTATAAAGATGCCTCTAGGACTTTGTAAAATCTATAGTCCTAGAAAAAATGATATTTTGCCCATCATCGACATCTTAAACTTTGAACACATTATTTTTTAAAATTGGTCACATAGTTTAGGTGTAGTGGACGCAAAGATTATATCATCAACATAGATTTGTACCAGGAGAATATCTTTGTCTTGTCTTCTGATGAACAATGTAGGATCCATGGTTCCTTTAGAGAATTCCTGAGAGAGTAGAAACTCCGACAATAGATCGTACCACGCGCGAGGTGCTTGTTTCAACCCATATAGAGCCTTCTTAAGCTTGTACACATGATTCGGATTGTCTTGATCCACAAACCCGTCCGGTTGGCTAACATAAACTTCTTCGCGCAGAATGTCGTTCAAGAATGTTGTCTTAACATCCATTTGGTAGACGATCATATTCATGTGAGCAGCAAATGCGAGGAAAACTCAAATAGCATCAAGTCTAGCACTGGAGCCAAAGGATTCTCCTCATAATCAATTTCCCTCTTCTTGACGATAACCATGAGAAAAAACGAGCCTTGTTCTTTAGAATTCCTCCTAATTCATCAAGTTTCACCTTGTAGATCCATTTTAAAGTAATAACCATCACTTTATCTGGACGAGGAACGAGTTCCCAGACTTCAAGACGCTCAAATTCATTCAGCTCCTCTTGCATTGCTTCAATCCAACATGATTGAGTTAATGCGTCTTTATAAGTCTTTGGTTCAACTGATGAGAGAAAGGCATCATAGTAACAAAATAAGGCTTGTTCATGAAGTTGGAGTCTTGTGGAAACAGGTCTTTCGAGTTCACCGATGATGTTGTCTAAAGGATGATCCTTGGTCCATTTGGTAACGTGTTCTGAGTAAGGAGCAACAGATTGCACGAGAGTAGGAATAACATCCAAAGAAGAAGATGCTTCAGACTTATTTTCTAGAATGTGAATACCAAAGAACGGATCGTTATTCATGTGTGCAACATCTAAGTCATGATTGTCTTCTTCAACATCGTTAGGAATGATAGGAGATTGAGTTTCAGGTGTTGTTTGAGAGTTACTAGGTGATGGTGCATCTTGGTCAACTGTTGTTGAGGAAGGTGAACCGGTTGATACAACGGATTCTGGAGCAACTACTTCAGCAATTGGAGCAATGACTTCAGGAGCTGGGCAATCAACACTAGGTGGAGGAGTGAGTAATTCATCAAACAGCGGTTGAAACAGAAGATCCCAATCAGTTCTTGAAGGTGGTACAAACGGTGTTGAAGGAGGAGGGTTTGGCACGAGTCCTGAACTGATTGTTGCAGGAGTCATTTCATGAAGTGCGGGTCCTGAACTGCTGTGTTCAGAAGCCATCACAGTCAGCTCATCAAAGTCTACATGAATTGTTTCGATAATACGTCTGGTACGTCGGTTGTAAATTCGGAATGCTTTCTTTGTGGGTGCATAGCCAATGAAAATACCAATATCAGCCTTCGGTTGTAACTTACCCAAGTTCTCACTATCATTTGTCGGATAGCAGAGTGCACCAAATACATGGAAGAACGATAAGTCAGGAAGTTTGTCATGTAAAAGCTCATATGGTGTTTTGCCGTGACGAAGACGTACGATGGAATGATTTTGGGTGTAACATGCGGTAGCAACTGCTTCTGCCCATAAGAATAACGGAGCTTTTGCATAAATCAACATTGTGCGGGCAGCTTCAATTAGCGTACGATTACGTCTTTCAACGACACCATTTTGCTATGGAGAGCGAGCAACAGATGTTTCATGAGAGATGCCAACCTTCTCATAATATTCACGCAAAGTTTGATTAACAAATTCAGTTCCATTATCTGTTCTGATTCGTCGGACAGGTACTTTAAGCCGCACTTGGATCATCTTGAGAAACTTGATTATGAAATCTAGAGCTTCATCTTTTGACCTTAAGCACTTAACCCATGTAAATCGAGAGTAATCATCGACAATGACGAGGATGTACTTCTTTCCATTAACACTTGCGACACGCATTGGTCCACAAAGATCCATGTGCAAAAGATAGAGTTTTTCTTGGTTGGTGTCTTTAGATTTAGGTTTGTGGGGTTTCTTCTTGCTTTTGCCCATTGCACATGCAGAACACAGATGGTCCTTTTCAAACTTTAGCTTAGGGAGACCTCGAACAAGACCATGTCTAGCTAAATGGTTGATTGCACCAAAGTTTAGATGAGACAGACGTCAGTGCCATAGCCAGGACTTAGTCTTTGAGGCCTTTAACAAGAGACATATAGGAGAGGACGCCATCATATCTCCAAGAGACAGAGTATACAGATTGTTGCCTCAAGATCCAGTCAATAGATCAACACCTTCTAAATTACGAATGAAGCAGGTGTGTTGACGAAAAGCAACTTCAAGGTTCGAATCACAAAATTGCCTAACGGAGAATAAGTTGTGTCCAAGTCCTTCCACGTAGTAAACCCTTGATATCGTAACATTCCCAATCTGATAATCACCATATCCCAATATCTTTGCCACGTGATCATTTCCGAATTTGACTGTACCCAAAAACTTATTGATGAAATTGGTGAGCTGAGAGCGATCTCCGGTCATATGCTTAGAGCAGCCAGAGTCCAAATACCAGAGAACAATTTGGACGACCTGCATTCATCAAGAGAGGAAGATGAAACACCAGAAACTATGGATCCCCAAGATTAATTGGGTTCCTTTTTGTTAGCAGATACAGATTTAAAAACCTTAGATTTGCTAACAGGAACATTAGTTTTAGTTTTCCTAGGTTTTCGTGAGTAAACCAATGTTACGACAGGTTTAGATGTTTCATTATTAGAGCAGTTGGTTTTCTAAGGGGTACTTCAGTAGTTGTGGTAATCCTAGTTAAAGGGCACGCATTTCCTACTATAGTGAATGTCCGACCAGTAGGTCTCCAGATATATCCAATATTTGTAAACACATTTCCTGTTGGTTTCCAAACTTTTCTCTTTGAATTTTTCTTAACAGATTTAGATTTAGTACGAGCATTCACATTATTGATAAAATCAAGAACACACAAATCATGATTATCAGAAAGCATGCAACCATTACACTTAACACATTTAAGTTTAGAATTCTGATAAGTGTAAAATACACATATCCGTTAATACCTAAAATAACCCAAATAAACCCAAAACAGACCAAAAATGGCAAAAATATGCTTGTATTTGTGTTTTGTGTGTGCAGGTACGGATATATCAGAAATCACAAGAAAACAAGTCAAAAACGGGCAAGCACGGACACGAGAATCAGAAGAGTACAAAAAGAAGCCAAAGAATCAAAGCCGAAGCCAGAAAAGTCAAGCGTCAGTCAAAATCCAGCAAAAAAAAAAAATGGTCCCCAAACATTGGTCAAACAAAAGTAAAACCATTATAAAGACAAGACCCAAAATGTTTCACTTTAGTCCTCCAAGTTTCAAAAGTCCAAAAAATAACCCCTCACCCCTTATTAGGGCCAAGAACCTTGTGGGCCTGTGAAAAATCACATAAAATATCCTTATACCAAGATCCAAAGCCCATAACCTTAAGCCCAATTCCTAAATCTATTTACCTTATAAAAAACCACAAGGGCCGATTTTGCAATTCCTAAAACTCCTTTTATAACTAGAAAGTGAGAAAGGAAAGAGAGGGGCTAGAAGTGTCAAATGGCCTAAGTTAAAACTGAATTAACTCATTCAGTTATAAACTTGGCGCCAAGATCCTTTTTACTGTTCATTCGTCTCCTACATTTCACCAAACTGTCAAAAACAAAGGGCAACTAGAAAATTAAAGGGTGAATTTTGGTATAATTCAAGAGGTCTTATACACAATGGGCTAGGGATATTATAGTCTAATCATTGCTCACTTAAGCTCTCTCTCAAGCATAAGGGCACGTCAGCTATGGAGAAAGCACACAAGTGATGGGTTTTTGTGCTAATCTACTCACAAAAGAAGCACAACATGTCACATCAAAGAATGACATGCTGGCAATCCTCTATCACACACAAATGATCAAACGGCTCTCATTTACTCTCCAATGATTAAAGAATCCAATGGTGATGATTGATTAAGGCTTGGGATTCAAGGCAAGCCTAGAAGCTTCCTCAACAGCCTATAAATAGGCTCTCACCTCACACACACAATCATCTAGTTTTTTTAGTAGCTTTTAGTTTAGCTTAATTTTGTATTTTTTAATGTAATTTTCCTTAAATGTTTTGTAAATCTCCTTTTTAAGTAATGTAATCAGTTTCTTTTATAAATGAAATTCAGTTTAAAGCTCTTTAAATCTCACTTTTAAGCTCTCAATTATTAAGCTATTGTTACTAATAAGCTCCTATAAGCTCAACAGCTCTCATAAGTCTTTAAGCTTATGATTTGAGCTTAACTCAACCTTAATCATACTTGAATCAAATTACAGCTTTAAATTACCTTAACTTGTGGAAGAAAGCTTTTGGAAGGGGAGCTTAAAATGGATGAGCTCCCAAGGACTTAAACTAGCTTATTCACATGAATAAGCTAGAGCTTGTAGCTGTTATTTTAGTATTAGCTTCTGTTTAGCTGAAGCTTAAAGTAAGTTTCCTTTTAAATTCTTATGTCTTTAAATTCTAGCTTATATAGTAGTTAAAGTGCTTATTAGTTTAAGATCTGCTTATTTGCTTATACTGTCTGCTTAATTGTGCTTTTTGCTTATCTCATTGTGCTTTTTAGTTATTAATTTACATCTGTCTTTAGTTTATTAGTTATAAATCTTAGTTGCCTTCATTTTTTTTTTTTTTTCGTCTTAAAAAGCTATAAATAATCAAAAAAGTAGGAAAATAGAGTAGATCTTTTGATTATTGCTTATTTAGTTCAATTAATCATGTTTTTAAGTTAGATTTAAGCTAAATAATGTCTGGATCATAGTTTGATTATTTGATTTTATTTTGAAAGTCACTTTTGAATTTATTGTCCTAGTTTATGGGAGTGTTTGGTTTAAGCCTATTTGACCTCAAAAGTCAAAACTATTTGGTCCATTTTCTTTGGACAGCTGAGTTTTCATTCAATAACAAGTTTTAAAAAGATTTTCAAAGCTAGTTTATTATTTTAAAGAAGTTATGGCTTATTATGAAAAGAGCCTGCACTTCAGGGCACTTTTTAGTTTAATTTTTAGTTTGCTTATTCTTGTTCTAAGTCATCTAGGTCTTATGTGTGCTTAAATTCAATCTTAATACACTCAATGGAGTGTGGTAAGTGCAGCTTTTGTCACTAGGATTGCCTGCATTATTATTTTGCACTTGTGCAAAGTGCATCAGCAGGAACTAAGCTGTTCCTGCTGTCACTTTTAGCTTAATTTTTAGCTAGGTTATCATAGGTTTTAGGCTTTAAAATTCAAGTAGGATATAGAGTAGTCTCAGCTTAATATAGAATAGGGCTTAATTTCCATTTCCAGCTTATTTTGCTAGTTTAATCTTGCTTTTAAAAGTCACTAAAAACCAAAAAGACCAAAAACAGTAGGTAGATTAAAGTAGCTTTTAAATTCTAATTTTTAGCTTATAAGAATAGATCTTTTCATTTAGTTTTATTTTATAGTTTTATTAGTTGTTAAGAAAGTTCCAATGAGATAGCTTCGAGATTTGCTTATCAAGTTGATCTGGCGCCGTTGCCGGGGACTAGTGTTTAAGATTCTTCGTTTTTAGTTTAATTTGGTTTTGATAGATCCCTTTCACCCTCAAAAGTTTCATTCTAGAATTTATAATTCAAAAATCCAAAATATTTAAATATAAAAGTAAAAAAAAAATATTTTTTTTCTTGTTGGTATAAGTAAAAGATTAAAAAAAAGAATAATCAAAAATATAAAAAAAATATATCTTTCCTTAAAAGTAAAAAAAGTATTTTCTTTTTCTTTTTAGTATAATTATCATAAAAACATTAAAGAATAAAATAAAATCAAAAATCAAAAATATAAAAAATTGTCCTAAAAAAATAAATAAAATATACAAAGTTGGTAAACGAACACCAACATATAATACCTTTAATTGAGGTATTATCATAAATAAGTTCAGTGAACTTGAAAAGTTCCCAAATCGAACCAAAGATTCAAAAACTTGACATTTGTGTCACTTACGAAGTACGGCTCACCTTGAAAAGCAATTTTTGAGAGTTACCGTGAAGTAAGTTGATTATTTGGTTTTAAGTTGTCTTCCGTGTATCCATTTAAAATAGATTGTTAAAAAAAATTAGTATAATTTTTGTTTGCTTTTTAATTTCTTTATTTTTAGTGCATGCGCACTCGATCTCAAGCTCGTAATCGAAATCGTCGACAACAACAATTAACAACGGTTATTGTTGAGGAACCCGAGTTTCCAATGGCCGACAATCGTACCATGGCTCAGATGTTACAAGCTCCCATCGAGGGATACGAAGATGCAATTGTTGTTCCACCGATAAATGCAAACAATTTTGAGCTTAAACAAACTTTGATTAATCTTGTTCAAGGTAATCAATTTACGGGTAAGCAAGACCCTCATAATCATCTTCGATTTTTCAACAAGGTTACTTCCACGTTTAGACATCCCGAAGTTCCGAATACTTCGATTAAGCTTTTGCTTTTTCCTTTCTCTCTCGAAGGTGAAGCCCGGACTTGGCTAGATAAGGAACCACCTCGATCGATTCTAACGTGGGATGATCTTGTCTCGAAATTCATAAACCAATTCTTTCCACCTTCGAAAACAACTTACCTTCGAAATAAAATCACTACTTTCTACCAAGAACCGAATGAAACCTTCAACGAAGCACGAGAACGTTTCAAAGAACTTCTTCGTCAATGTCCTCATCATGGTTTCTCGGAATTACACCAACTTGATACGTTCTATAATTCCTTGAATACCAATGATCAAGATGCTTTAGATTCTGCAGCGGGAGGAAATTTTCTAGATAAGATTCCTCGAGATGGTTTAGCCATTATTGAGAGTAAATCCAAGGTTCGTTATTCAAGAAGTCGTGCGATTGAACCAAGAGCGAGTACGAATGCTCCTCTTTCTACTTCTACACCTTCTAATTCTTTTGAATTCCAACAACTTGCCGCTTCTCTTGAAAATAAAATGGATATTCGAATGAGCCGATTAGAAAAGATGATTAGTGAAAAGAATGTTACGACTCTTGTTACCGTCAAAGCAGTCGAGGAAGTTTGTGTCACATGTGGTTCAAATCATAATTTTAACAATTGTCCATTAACAAGGAATGATTTTCCCATTTTTCATGACAATATTCATCAATTTCAACAAACCGCCGCCGTTGGCAATTTTGTTCAAAGGAATCCTTCTAATTTGGAAAACTAAATGAGACCACCGGGTTTTAATCAACCAAATGTTCAAAACAACCAAGGAAACCAAAATCGATATTCAAATCAAAACCGTGGAGGCAATTTCAATCAAAACCATCAAGGTCAAGTTTTTCAACCACCAACCAATCAACCACCGGTTTACCAAGTTCCACCATATCAGGCTCCTACGCCTCAAATCCAAGGTGTTTCGAAAATAGATTTTGAGAACTACGTCAAGGCAAACGATGCGGTGTTGAAGAATGTTCAAAATCAAGGTCAAAATTTGCATAACCAAATGGCTAATGTTACGAGTTTGTTGACAAATCTTTGTAATAATTTCAAAGATTCCGCCTCTACCTCGAATTCGGGTACTCTTCCAAGTCAAACCGTAACTAACCCTCATCAGCAAATTAATGTTATCACTACAAGGAGCGGTAAGACTTTGGAGTAACCTTCGACTCCTCTTGTTCCTACACCCATTGTTTCTATTCCTTTAAAGGAACCCGAACAAAACCCGGAGACGTCAACGGAAAAAGTGCAAAATCCAAATTTGGAAGATACCGCACATGTCCCACCTCCGAAGGAAGAAGAATCCATTTTTATGGAAATCCCAAAACCAAAAGCAAAGAAAACCGTTAACATTAAAATTCAAGATCTTAAATCTCCAAGACCTAATTCGTATCCATCTAAACTTCCATATCCTGAGAGGATGAAAGTGAGAGAGAACGATAAACCAAGTGCTCAACATAGCCGGTTTTTGAAGATGTTCAAACAACTCTGTTTAGAGATTGGATTGAAAGATGCTCTCGTCAAAATGCCAAAGTTCAACAAATGGTTAAGCTCGTTGCTAAGGAACAAAGAGAAACTCGAGGAGATCGCCATCACAACTATGAATGTTGAATGTTCCGCTATCATCATGAACAAAGTTCCCGAGAAGCTCGAAGATCTGGGAAAATTTCTTATCCCATGTGATTTACAAGAACTCAATAGAACTAGTGCTTTAGCCGATTCCAGAGCTAGCATTAACCTTTTACCTCATTCTATCTACAAGAAACTTGGGCTTGAAGCTTTGACTCCTACTCGTATGACACTCGAGCTCGCCAATCGTTCCATTACTCACCCAATGGGCATAGCCGAGGATGTTGTTGTTAGAGTTGATGGTTTCACTTTTCTTGCAGATTTTGTGGTGGTTAATTTTGAACCCAACCCGAGAGTGCCTATTATTTTAGGAAGACCTTTCCTTCGCACTACTAAAGCTCCCATTGATTTGTACGAAGAAACATTGA
Organism: Tanacetum coccineum; assembly: GCA_026074375.1. Lineage (NCBI taxonomy): Eukaryota > Viridiplantae > Streptophyta > Magnoliopsida > Asterales > Asteraceae > Tanacetum > Tanacetum coccineum. The sequence goes on from BQNB010078985.1 coordinate 27,295, forward strand.
CCTTAAGAGTAGGAAAGGAAGAACTTGTTTATTATGCCGATAAATCTCAGAAAAACAAAAATAAGCATTTTGTTCACGCCATTTCTGTAATCGATTTCTCAAAAGATAATCCGTTTAGTGGCAGTACCACTACTCATTCTGATGATCCTTCTCCTGGTTCTTCTCCGGTGAAGACTAGTGATAATTTTGGGAAGTTCGCCGATAAACTTGCTCCTCTTGATTCATTACCACCGGGTAATGATAATTCGACTCTTAAGAAGGACTTGCATGAAGAGAATTTTCAAATTAATTCAAATCCTCTTTTTGAATTTGATGACAATTTCAAATCTAGCACCATAAATCCTCTTTTTGATGAAATGAAAGAAAATGTCGAGATCAAAAATTCCAACGTTTTCGATGAGCCAGTTTTACTCAACACGCCTTTATCCGATAAGGCTGAGTGTTTTGCTCCAGAAGACAAAAATGATGAGATCGATGATTTTCTAGCTATGGAAGTGATTTCTGACTTTGAGGAAGGTTATTTCGATTCTAAAGAAGACGTAATTTTTCTTGATAATCTACTTAGTGATGATGCTTCCTATAATCTCGCTTCCAAAGTGATTTCCGATCATGAACCAAAACAAAATGAATCTTCAATTACTTTTTCTCCAAGGAGTGATCCTCTTCACCATGAGTTCGCCGGGTAACTTTTAACACTTTCTTCAAGGAATGATCATGAATTTGAGGAATATCTTAGTCTTATGACAGTGCTTTGTGAAATTTCAACTTCCCAGTCACAGGGAAATGTTCATGCTAATCAAAGTTCAGTTATCGAGTCTCTTCCCGTATCTCCTATCCCCGTTGAGAATAGTGAGCCCACTCAAGAAAAGATCGATATTTTCCTTGTTCCAGATGATTTAATTTCGCCAAGTGTTGAGAATGATGATTCCGAAGATGAAGTTAATGAGTTACCTAACCTTGACCACCAAGATGATCCGTCAATTCCTCGTCCTCCACCAGAACCACCGGATGTTGAGAAATGTTTTGAACCCGAAGAGGGTATTTTGATAATCAAAGTGTTTAAGGGTGTTTCTAAACCTCATGATTTTATGGCCGATATTTTACCCACCCTTCCCACCCTTATTTCAAATTTGACCTTCATTTCCTCATTTTTCTCCTTCGGGAGTGAAGACACCATTTTTGACCCTGGCATCATCACGTTTCTAGAGCCGGTGGCATTTTCAATGGAAGTTTCTTGTTCTAAGTGTTGCTCTCCCTAAGGACGAATTAATTCAGGGATCGAGTCGAGCTTGCGACTCGGTAACCAACAACAAGCCGCTTCGTGGGAGTTCACCCCATGCTTATCCTTTTCTATTTTTTGTTCTATTTTTAATGTGTTGTGATGTATTGTGGCTATCCTTTTCCGGTTTCTTGTTGTTTGTTGTTTGTTGTGATTTTTGCAGGATTAACCCACCAATTTCTGAAGACTCTCGTGTCAGGTGTTGTATCCCGTTTCACTCGAGCTTCTTATCCTTTGTTTGGAATTAGTTTGGGGAGATCCGATATCCTTTCATCTTATCGATTCACGTTTATCTTTGCATACTTCATAAACGGCTTAGATTTTCATAGAAACCCACCTTTAAACATTGAGGACAATGTTTCGTTTTAGTTTAGGGAGGGAATCTATCGATTTGATGTTACCTGCTTATTGTTTTGTTCTCACGTACCCGTTTTCCCACAAAAATAGCAAAAAATTTAAATTTTTAAAGTTCTTATTTGTAGTAAAAAAAAGTGTTAAGACAAAAATGTAGGTTTTCCGTTGGTAAGAATAAGAAGTAATTTTTGACCCGATCGTACGTGTAGAGTTCTAACTTTTCTCCCTTTAACTTATAAAATAAGGTTCGATAGTTTTGTGCGAAGTCTCATGTAGACTTTAAACATGCTAGACTGTCAATGTTGTAAATGTAGATATGTGCAATAATCTCAAGTAGTTTTTATATATGCTTGTTAGTTGGCATTTTATATAGGTAAGTATATTGCGAAATTTTCTTAATTAGAATAATTTTAATTTTGCAATGAATACAGAGAATGATAAGTGTTGGATTACGAGTTAGGTCGTTAAACAATGTTTATTGGTAAACTTAAAGGCTTATAAGAATAACTTGTGGTTTTTCTTCCCCGGAGTTCTTAAAATGATTAATTATACGTGTTCTCTTTAATTTTTACAAATTAGAGTTTTACTCTTAAAAGTCTAATCAGCATATTCAGAGAAAAAGCTTTATCGATGAGGAAGTCAAACATCGTTGGTAAATAAGAATTTTAGTTCAAGTTTATACTTTGGGTTTCTAAAACGAAATTTATTTTTCTATTTGCAAAAATATTTTGATAAATTAATTAGTTTGTTTTAAAAAAAATAAATAATAATAATAATAAAATATATATATATAGTTGGTAAATAAAAAGGATGCAAGTTATAAATTCTTAGTGTTAATAATTAATATACAAACTCCATCGCAATAAAGTACATGGGCATTTGTCGGTTCGCTCCCGATGTGACATCGAAAGAAAAGGTAAAGGTTGTATATTTAGGGTTGGTATCATAATAAGTACACGAGCTCTTGTCGGAGGCGTGGCCGATGTGTTGTCGAAATAAAAGTGATACCGATTCCTAGCCTAAAAATGTAAATAGAAATAATAATGTTGCAAGTTAGAAAACAAATAGTAAAAGTTTCATTTTCTAAAACCAAAGTATTCTTTTGAACTAACGTTTGCAAAAGTCTATAAGGCTTTTTCATCGAAAGTTCATGCGTTTCAATTATTATTCTCCGGATGGGGTGTCAAAAGCCTTAGCACTTACCCGATGACGGTGGGATGCTAGAGAAGAAAGTCATTAATGGGACAAGTGAACCAACGATGTCTTAGCTAAGGAGGTTTTTGTTCGCTTTGAGTTGTGATCTTACTAAGTGATTAACATCTAAATATGTGGATTTAATGGTTTAAATTAATTTGAACACACACACTTAAATATATCATATGTGTCGGGAAGAAAAATTCACAAGTTATAATTATAAGTAGTCTTAGCATCTTAGTTTGTAATTAACAGTGATCTTAT